>CM060846.1:368723011-368805511 GCA_030762175.1 Metallyticus violacea | reverse complement strand
AGCTTTAGGAAGATGTTACAGCTACATAGGAAACTGTCATGGATTAGATGAGTTTTGATGTCTAAAGGCAAGCTCTGATAAGGGAAATGTAATGTTTTGAAACTGCACGCCTCACAAATGAAAAATTTATTTGCACAAATGTACACTTGCTGTATACCCAACAGAGGACTACTCAGCAATTTTCAAAAACATAGTTAAGAAATCCTGGGAAGAGTAAATTCGATGCAAAACTAGAGCTCCAATTCTGGAATCCTAAAAAATAATGGCCATCAACATCCCTGCTGGGGTCATTTGCCTTCTTGGGACATGATATAGCGCCACTGATACCCACATTTACTATAGCGGCACTCAATCAATTATAATATAGAATATATATATAATTGGTACCACGTAAAAACCTCAGAAAACCTTCTCAGATTGAGCACTGGAGATGAGGATAATTACTTTCCCATCTGAAACGATTAAATTGTGCTCTGACACTAATACTTTAATTAAATAGTTTTAAAACTAAAGATCTTTATAAATATTCCATTGCATTCGACTTTTCGGGACGTTGGAAGATATTCTGGCATTTCAGCTATGCTCAGGGATGGTTGTTGGTGCCTACACCAAACGTGGAGACAGCTTCGGGAGGAAGGGATAAGTAAGGACGACACCATTCACCTAACGACCAGGGGAACACCCGAGAAAGGCCCAATGGATTTAATCTCAGAACCTCTCGAATGCGTTTAAATATCTTTACATCTCGGTTTGTTTAAATAGAGATGTGCTTCACAAAATCAAATATTGTACTTTCGCTATACTTTTTCATAACTTTCTATTTGTAGCCGTTTTCAGTTTTCCTTCTCACTATTCAGCTCTTTTCTCCGCCCCCATCTTCCCATTCGGTGTGCTCTTTCAATGCTAAAGGTCCTTAATTCGATGCCTATTTGGGCTACCACTCGGCGCACCATATCCTCACTCGTGCCCCATCTCTAGCTCTCTTGCTCTTTCTTGTACACCGTATATTACAATATTGTTGCGCAGCGATTGATTTTCGAAACAATCTAACGTACTTTTCATGAGTGTGATCCAGATATCCCATCTCATCCTCCAGTTTCTTTAGACCGAATTTTTCTTTATCTCCTCCCTCAACTGCTCAATTGTCGTATTAACTGCCTCCATTCTGCACTCGTAGGCACCAAGAAACACGTCCGTCCCCTTTGCCGTTTAGGTAGCAACTCCCTTACTTGGGCATTGATTGATTTATTTATGGACGCTCTTTAACATCTCAGGTCATCAGCGTCCCATTCAACTCAGGGCGTGAAACGGCCGACAAATTTTGCTCAGAAGCCTCTCTTTCAGGCTTGAGGTTCTTTTTCGTGCCGTAAATGTACGACACGGGACCCACGGCTTTACTTCCCTTCCGAAGGAAGCCATATTTACGATTTTTACGCCCGAAAAAATCCATCGGTCCTGCCCGGGTTCGAACCCGCGATCTTGGGTGTTGGAAGCAAGTATGGTAACCACTACACTAAGGGCCAACCTTTACTTGGGCATGCAGTTCATAAATTTTAAGGTGAGTTTGTGATAAATATAATTTAATGCTCTATTGGTTTAATAAATATCAGGATTTGAGCTGTAAAGTAAGCATTTATTGCCTCGTGGAAGTTCGTAGTGTTGGTGGTTTCAAACAAAGGTTCATTTCACATTACAGGAAGGAATATGGTCTCATCAGAGACAGTATAGTCACCAAACTAGTGTTATACTGAGCCATATCAAGCACAATACAGTCCCTAACTCTGCTGGAAGGAAATAGGGCAAACAAAAACCGTGCGTGTGTCACATACAAGCTGTAGAACAGATCATTTTGTTGTCCTTTGCCATGCAGTTTACGCCATCGAACCTGGCACAGGACTTGGACAACGTAAGAGTTTCAATGTTCAAGTTCCAATCCTAAATTCTTGCATTCTTTCTTTTACGGAGCGAAACGCCAGGGAATTGATAAGTAATACCAAAGTTATCAAAAAAAATATTAAGTCACACTGCAGCTGGTGCAACGCATGACACTCACAGTCGATAAAACAGTCTTCGTCTTTTTCGGCGTACACTCTTCAACTGTTAACTGCTTTGACTGCCACTTGGATTCAAGTTCCATGGACTTTAACGAATCGACAATTACAATTGCTGCAGTGAAATTCATTTTTGGTCCAAAGTCAATAATCAGAGCCCCCTTTCGCACACGAAATTTCGTGCTCGCTCAGGTGAAATCGCTACAGTTTCAGCTTTCGCACTCTACCGCCATCGCTGACTTTTTTCAACGATATCCCTCGTGATGGCCTTATTGGACGTCCAGTGCGCGCTTCATTTTGGGCCACGTTTAACCGCATTTATGCAGAAATAAATGTCCAACTCCAAAGCACAGTCCGTGAACTATCAATTCGCCTTTGATAAATATGGCCGTGCAGTGCTTCTAATACAAATGTTTCATGACTGCACGAAGCTTGTTTTTTTTTTTCCATTTATTTACGACATATGCAACAACTCGATTCAGATGGCTATTAAACGTTAATCTCTCGCCATCAGGATTGGAGAAAAAGCTTGTGTCAGCTTCAAGCACATCTTTGCACATACGCAGAGAAAGAGAGAGCACGCGTACTGCATGCGCTGAACCATGTTGTAGCCTATTTAGAAACCAGAACCATCAGCATTTTCTGCTGGATATTGCTGATGCTTACAATGCATTTGGAAGAATCTCGCGTCACCTGCAATATTGTTTAAGTAAACCTTTAGAAAGGAATTCAGAGAGAATGAAAGCTGTTTAGTTAGCGTTCTTTGTGCTACATAAACAGGAATTTATAACATGACATTTTCACCATTGTGGTTTAAAACAAGACTATATTATAATTTCGATAAGACATTAAAAAGTTTCCATGATGCTCTTTTGTGTTTTTAAGAACTTGAAGGTATGCAGTAATATTATTAATTTTACAATGCATATCCTATTTTAACACCAGATTCAGTATATGTAACAACAACAATTTGTGCTATTTAGTTTCTTGATACGTTTAAGCAATGGTGGATAAAAACTACGTAATATTCGATTGAGGTTATTAATAGAAAAGATAATGAAACGATTAGTAGAAGAGAGAATATCGAAGTTACATATGATGAATTTTGCAACATTTGTTCACATTTCATTAATATTATAGTTCCCTTCTACAGGTATTTTAATTTGTAATATCACACATCTTCTCGCAGCAAAGTATAGATTTTTTTCATTAAATACCACTAACTTCATATCTACACTGTCAGGACCACAATAAACTTACAAAAATCGATTACTTCAAACAGCACGCTATAAATAGATCATTTTATATTCAGAGCATTTTGATTTGTACGCTAGCTTAATCACTATATTTTTGTGACTGTTCGTTTTCGATGAGTAGGTTCCCTATTACATTTCACATAAAATTTAATTTTCATATTCAGTTATCTTCAGATCGTCTTCTTTTTTCTGAACCACTATTTAGTTCTATATCATCATTTGATTCACAAGAATTGCAGTTTTGATATAAGAGCGTGTTTTTTCTTCAAATCACGTACTATTTACTTTAAAATTAATTATGCACACCTCTCACTGAATTAATGCAACAATGGACATTTTACACTGCACACAATAAAAATAAATATGTTTCAATTCTTTTTAATGCATGGCATTTCAAATTAAAGGAATGCAAGTAAAATCAAGGCAAATACACAAGGATAAATCGTGAATACATAAGACAGCCATGTGAACATCAGAAACCGTGGTGTCTAGAACTGAATAGAAATAAACAATGGTGCACTTAATTATTAAAAATATTCAATAAAAGAGGAAAGTCACAGAGCAGTGATTAATTGACAATTTTAGTTGAGTATTTAAATAGATAAATTATTGGTGGGGCTCTCATGGATTAATTAGGCCTTAGCGTTCAAACTTAAATCTACGCGTATCTGAGCGCAACTCATCTATAATGGAAAACAATTCACAATGCAAAAGCTTAATTATTAAACATGAATATTAAATTTCCTAATAATGGAAAAATGTAGCATTTTCAGTGTACACGCTATTTTCGAATCACTTTATTTACTGAATCAAATTTAATGAAAATGCATCACAGGCACAATTTCACAGTTCTTAGGTCGTTATTTTTCCCAATGAAATTTCATTTTAAAATGCCGTGTTCCTGTGAGGTTTACTTTCCTCGAACATTTGTGCTGTGTAATAAATACACCTGAATATAAAATTCCGTACCATATATTTTTAAAATATTTTTAAAATTATTAACTCTAAATATTTTCAAAGATTGAAGACAATCTTTACCAAGAAACGCATAAAATGAATTAATCGCATAATATTGATATATTTTATTTTATATTTGTGTTGCTTAGGTGTTAAAATGTTAACTTTCATACCAGCGATATTTAAAGAACATAATATTTGAAAGATAAGAGAAGTCTCATGATTGAAGAAGGACACGGTAACTCAGTTGGTTAGAACATAAGCACGGAAGGCTGAAGATCTGCGATTCGAATCCCAGCTGTGAGCCGAATTATTTAGTGTGGTTCTTTCTTTGCAACTAAATTAGGTGATATTTTCTCTCCACAGCCGCTTCTATACCCTATCGGTTAATACCCTAAGCTTTTATTGCACTTTTATTCTAAACCTAATTAACATTCCTTGTTCCCTTTTTTCCAAATCCAATCCATCCCTACGCTTTATAAACTTTTTTAATTCCCGTCACTCAGTACATTTGATGCCGATTATTAATATGGTGTTGGTAGCCCAAAGCCCTTAACGTTGTGCGATTCCCTTTTATATTGCGAAAAAGGTATTTAATTATTCTAATTTTATAATGAATAATGACTTCAAAGCACCCAAGTTTCTGTAAACCCCCAAAGTTGGCTGTATTCCTTGCTACTCCCAAAACTCGCTTTGGATACTCATTTTTGGGCTTTATTCAGTCGGCCCACTTTTCAGTAATCCCTCAAGAGCCATAACATGACAGATGGGGTGAGATGATAGAGCAATGATGAATAGAAATGGAAACCGAAGGAATTTTTATGGTGTTTAACGCCCGTTTTTACTACTGAGGCACCACAGGCCGTGGACACTGATGATACATGAGATGAAATGATAAATTTGGAAAGGAGTGTTTTTTCTTTTCTTTTTAAGGAAGGAAACGTTCCAGGCCTAACTTTAGGTTACCTCTCCGGCATTTACCATTAATGAGGACTGAAGAAAACCTGCAAAACCTCAGTCAGGAAGGACGGTCCTGGCGGGAATCGAACCCCAGACCTTCCGCCCAAGATTCCGCGCCTTAACGACCTCGGCCACCCGTGGCGGTCGAAACCGAAGGGCCCGCAGAAAATCTGCCCAGGTGCCGCTTCGCCTATCACAAATCCACTTGAGGACGCCAGAATTGAACTCTAATCTGAATGTAACCACTAAGGCATGGAGCCACCACATTGAAAATAACGTAAAAAATGACAAACGTGTGATTGTGGAGTTCGAGACATGGCCATTTTTGCTATGCGTGTTCTTAAGTAATGTAATTCACTCATTTTCAGAGGGAACGTATGTTTAATTTCTAGACATTTCAATATAAAGTATGACGATGTTGTAAACAGATTCCAAGAGCGTGAGTAATGAACCCCAAGGTAAGTAACAAGAATATGGCATAGCTGATAGAAGCTGGTGGGCGTAAAGTATATATGCATCGACATGCCCTTCATATGTCATTAAGTTTTGCATCTACTATAGCGATCAAGTTATCAATTTGGTTGACAGCGCCAGGCCAAGCGTGAAACCTTGCACCAAATTGTTTACGTCTAATAATCCTGGGCAGAGCTAACATTGCAATATGTTTAATCCAGCAAATATCGACCAATCTGGCTAGATTCAGCATAACATCGACATGAATGCGGCAAGACTCGCAGTCTGCAAAACGTAAGGGTAAATCCACGGCAATTAGGTTTTCTGCAACTATAGCCCTCCGTAAATAAAACCGGCACTTGAATTGCCTTTACATTGGAAGTGAGAAGCGGTTTGTGTTTCTGCTCACGGAGTCTCCAACCCTCCTCGGTAAAGAAGTAGAAGGCTATATTCACATCACAACCTACTTTCGAACCAAGGAGAAATAAATTTTCAAACAGGCCACCTCAGCCGTGGCTGGCCGGACGCAGAAGACATGCAGATAGATCGAAAGCTCTGCGTTAACAGCTCTCTTGGTATGTGGGTCACGAATGAAAACGCCACCTTGCTATGAAAACCCCTAGGGTGTGAGGTCAGCACCGCAGATCTCGGTAGTCCTCAGACGCCAAGTTTGGAGGATCTGTTGCATCGGTAAACAGACAATTAACGATCGAAGTTGTTCGGTTTAGATTATGTTTACGTAAATACTTCAAGTGTTAAACCAATAAAGTTCCACATAGCTGCTTCATCCAGCTTTGAGCCTAGGTGAATATCTCCCGTTACTTCTTATCCCAATGACGCATTTATCTAGTTTTGTTCCATTTATTTTAGGTTAACTATGCGTACTGAAATTTAATTTATTATAAGTAAAATATTTCGATGTATATATTCTGCAGGTACTGGGCCATTCATAGTTTTCTCGCCCGCTTCACGGCAGGTGGCGGGTCGGCAGTCAGAGCACTAACCACCGGGAAAGCGGATGTATTATTCGCGCAATTGATTCATGTTCTCGCAGTTATAACTATAATTACAATAAATATAATAAGTATGTACCTTATGACAGGATATTTTAGAAATGTTGTCCCTCTACATCCAAACATATCTCGCACATTTTCAGCAAATTGTCATTCACATACATCAGTTCGTCTTCCGAAAGTTAATCAATTTAAACTTGAAAGCTTACAAGGTGGTTGTTGTACATGAGTTGCAATCAAGTGATCTCCATTTACACGGTCATATTTTTATGCAAAATAACAGATACTAGCGCATAAAAAGCCGAATTTAAACTGAAAACCCACTGCATGACAAAAAATCACTGTGTGGAAACTTCTTTCATCAAAAAAGAATATTAACGGTGTACCAATTATTCTATCAGTGATGTTCTGCAAGATCAAATTATAGAAATTTATCTCACTATCAGAATTCCTGTGAGCAGTTAGAGTACAATAGTGGTCTTGATGTCAGAAATGTGTGAATGTAACAGGACAAAATTTCTAATATCTCCTGTCATAAGATACGTGCTTAATTGTAGTAGTAATTGCTAGAAGTATATCAATTGCAAGGATATTTACACCCACTTCTCCGGGAGTAACCGCTTTGACTGGCGACACTCTAAATGCCTTTACGAGGGACTAAACCATGAAAGCCCGGGTAGATGAACTACAAAGTTTCTTAGAAATCTTGGAAATATGTAACGAGGAAGTATCAGGCAATGTTAAACACATGGTTAATTTGCTTCCAGCTGTGAATACCGATGATGGGTTGATGTAAAATTTTCTATTGCAATATAAATAAATGCTTGTATTCCTAAATTCACTTTTTAACAACAAAAACCGCATACTTTGGCATTGTTTTATTTTACAGAAAATATTCTTTGGAGTTATTAGAAAATTAAAAACGAAATTATTCTGTTATCCAAAGAGGCAAAATAAATGGAAATCTTTCGAGGGAAAAACGTGGACAGAAAAACTGAAATGTTTAAAATTTGAAAAGGAATTAATTATTTCACATCTGGAAGATGAGAATCTCCCAGATTAGTGACTTTGAGAGCAAGAAGTTGCCCGTATGGATCATATATAAATATATATATATAGGTTTTTATGTCTACTTCCTGGAGAACGTTAAAAGCTTCAACACTTTCAGCATTTGATTTCTTCAGTTCCTTCTTTATTCTCAGGGTTCAGGACATAATATTGACAGCTGTTTGATTTGTTATGGCGATTTCACAAACAAACGCAGCAGTGGAAAGAGTTTGTGAGTTTTTTTTTGAAAAGAGAAAATAACAGTTTCATTGGCGGGACTGTGAAGTCAATGGTTGTAATAAAAACACACTTCAAGTTGTATGTGTGCATCTTTAAGGACCAAAACTTTTTCATATAAATGTGTTTTTTATGATGATATTGTCTATTTATATTTCGATTCCAAATGTAAAAATCAAATTATATAATAGATTGTTAAAATGATTAGAGAAGATGCCGATGAAAATTGTAAACAAATCCAATTTTTCAAAATTGTGGTAGTTTTATTATACACGTATGTGTAGCGTATCCCGTTTTGTTTCGTATTTGAAGCCGGGAAAACCTGAACATATTCCTTTTTATCTTTCAAAATATGATCATTCTGAGGTCCAATCCATGATAAGGAAATGATGCATTTGTTGACACACTGTTGCATTACGCATTAATCCTGAAATGTCAGTATATTTCTAATGTAAACGCCTGTACGAGACGTGAAAGATAAATAAAATTAGATAAGGCAATTGTAAACAACGATCTTAAAAGCTTCTCAAATAAATGCTAGATAAATTCAGAATCATGATGACCTTGTAAAGGCAAGTTGTTGCCAGGTAGAATTTACATTTCCAAAATGTTAATCTGTTTATTTCATTTCGTATTATTGGCACTGAAATGAGAATTTATTTTATCTCTGACAAATTGGTCAACGGTCTAACACAAACTTTAAACTTTTCTGTTTTAAACAACATGACAACATAAACAACATGTTTATGAGCTTAAGGACTGTTTCATTGCTTATCTTTCGTGAATTTTCAGACCTTAATAGTTACATATGAAGGGCAAATTTTAACTTACCGTACTTAAACTCCGCATTATAAAACGTCTCAATAATCTGACCTTATTGCTGGAATTGTTTTAACACTCCCAATTTTTGCTAATTTGATACTAATTTTGATAGCGAACGTTCAAAATGTGTGGCAATTTCGTCATTTTTTATGTTAAAACCATACTTTTTCGCTTATTTTTTGTTGTTGTTTTAAAATTCATGTTTGTATACATGTCATGAATTGGAGTTTACTTGCGAATCAGAAAAATACACATATTTATCTAAAGAGTATTTATTTATAATGACATTTTTAACATCTGAATTCGTCCTTACTTTTATATAGGAAATACAGTCTATCTGTAGGGAACATGAATTTGTAAACCTTGTCCTCCATCTTGGGAATATTTGTCATAGAGTAAACAACGTTACAGAATAAAACAAAATAATTAAAGAGGAATATGCGGAAGAACACAAAGTTAAATGAAACAAAACACTAGAAAGAGGCTAGAACGGGATAAAATATATCGCTAAGAAAACAATGTTAGGTTCTAACATAAATGCATACTTATACTATAATTTGTATCAGTAGCATTGCTTGCCCTAATGTTTAGACATCTATAGAAAACCATTAAATATTATTAATATTTTGGCATAACTTCTCAAAAAAAATCCTTCGGTCGTTTCCGCCCTATGTTACAATGAGGAAAACAAAATATTTTAACACTCATGTGTAGCTTTCATACGAAATAAACATTATTCAAAGAATTTTGTTGGACATGTATCTAAAAAATCTCTCTCTCATTTCCTCTGCACCGAGATAAAAATGTTCGTGGATTGTAACATTTAAGGAGAATATTTGAATCCTTATGTTTAAGATTACGGTACTTTTAAATGCACATATGAAGTTTTAATTACAGTTGAGATAATGGAAGAAAACATTGAAATGTATAATTCTACAGCACTGCTATTTTAGCAAATTGTTTCAAGAGAATCAACACTACAAGTTAATACGATATTTCTATATTTTATGTCTGTATGATATACATATAATTATTTCGCTCTGTTCCAAAAATATATATTGAAAAATTATTACATTCAAATAAAATTATAGTATGATTTACCCTAACAAACCTTACTACTGCCAATTTATGGAAAAGGGACTACGCGCAAGTTTTACATTGTTGCTATATTTTGAACATGGAGTATTTTTAATTTTAAAAATAAAACATTCTGTTTTATAAATCTCCTAATATAATAAGAAGTTTACTTACATATAGTTTAAATATAGTTTTAATGGTTAAAACGTGTATTATATTTTGACCACAAATATCTCAATTCAATTCACTATATTTCTATCTTCCAGAATGCCCCTCAACTATAGCACGTTACTGTTTTTCATAATGCCAATAGTAACCACTAAATAAAATTCATGCTTTGTCATGAAACAATTACAAAATTAATTAAACGTAATTATCCCACAAAAGTAACAAAGTAGGAGCCAAAAAAATAGCTTTGATGGCTAAAGTAAGCATTTCTTCTCATTACATTGAAATACCAACAAAATATACTATGTGTAATATAATAATTACTTTTAATTGCATGGCAAATATTTAAATCCGACACAGCCATTTGAAAAACTCGACAAGCAGCGTGGACAAATTGAAGTGGTTTGTCCTTCAGTATCGCAGAGCAGAATCAGATGAGTAATATTGGAAATATGCTGTTATTCAAGATGAAAAAGGCCTGATTTATCATAGATTAAAATAATGTTTTACATTTATCCTAAACACCCCACCAGTCATTTAGTCAACAAAGCCCCTAAATGAGTATAAACAGAAAGTAGTGTATTTTGGGCTAAGAGTCGTATTTCTATTTTTCTTGCTTTCAGGTTTACAGAACTCACTAAAGCAGATGTTTTTGGACACTTGATATATACACTTGCCGTATTAATTCTACTGTTTAGTTTTTGACATCCTAGTTGCAAAATGCTCTATTAATTTTATGTTAATTTTAGTCACCGAAGTCAAACAAGTATATTCATTTCGTAATTATTTCCTATTTTTAACTCGCTGTTCTCCAAGAATGTGAACAAAGAACTGCGCTTGTATGTCAGCACGCCATAGCATGAGACAGTGCAGAGATCGAACTGTATTGCATAAACAAACTTTTGTCACATGATATGGACAGAACAAAGAAATAAAAAAGTGTATTATGTTTTGGAATGACACTAATTTGTGAAACTTTTCATTGGTTTTGTTCATGTAATCATTTTATACGTCACACGCTATGGATGTCTACCGTGCAGATCTTGTTTATGTTGTTTCTTTCTTTTGGTCTGCTATCACGCCATCCAGTGGCGTGGCAATCTTTGCTATTTACTCCCTCAGTTACTGCGTGCTGTTTAAATCTAAATATTTTATGCTTAAAAGTAAGTTTTCACTAAAGAGGTGCGGGTAGAGATTACAATTTAGAAGCCTCCTCTTTAAAATAGTGCACATGGTTTCATAAATTATAATTTTGTTACTTAACAATTGTGTTGCAATAAAAATTGATCTTTCTTTTATGTAAAGCCAAAGGAACAAAAATTTTTTACAATATTAACTTTAACTATATTAAAATACTGTTTCGATTTCCAAGAGATTATTATTTCACACTCTTATCTCTGAATGTATAATCTAATGAAACATACCTATTTTCCTGTTTGTCGTTCAAAAGGCCGATTATAACATGTAATTGTGATCATCAACATACCTGCAAAGAATTCATAGCATTAACATGTGAAAATGCACAACATAGTATATCAAAAAGTGTATTAAAACTAATTTTGGTGGACTATTTTCTACTTTAATATTATTTTAAATGTTGATATATTCTCAATATGCAATTACAGTTGTTCATATTACGATATTTCATACTTCATTTGTTTAAATAAGATAACTTGTACAGCAAGTGCTTGTTTAACATCCCACCACGGTTTTTTCATAGCACGGAACTTCCGCTCTTTGAAGAAATAAGTACACTTAGAAATTAACTTTTTCTTTGTGATGTTGATACAAAATATTAATATTTAGCAAGGACACGTTTTCCTTCTGAAGTTTATCGAAGTACTTAATGTTAAATGATGAACTATAAACATTATGACCATTAATTTCTAGTTTCTTTGGACAAATGTACGTTTCATCAACGAATAAGACATTGAGAACACCTTTATTTTTCATAATCTGTTTTATGAGTCAGAATGAAAAGTAGTAGTAATGCTTTATCATATTTATTTTACTCATAAAAGCTGTCCGAGAAAACAAATTTTAATTTCATATCACACGTTTAGTTGATACTAATCAATGTAGAGCATGAACAAATTTTAAGCGAGAAATTTTAAGAATTTTAACATAAATTTATGCATCTATGAAAGAGGAAAGCATTATGTAAACAAAAATTTTCCGCCTGTGATGCCACAATAGTAAAATGGGCATTAAACACTATTAAAAAATAACTATTAATACATAGCGAGAAATATTAGTGGTCTTATTTCATCCTCAACAGCAGCGGAACTATGGACTAAAGCACTGGTTACAAAATAAAACTTTAAAGAAACATCAACAGGGTGATAACACACATACAGATATTTCGCAAGGACGTGTAGAGATCGAATACAGTTTATAAACTAACACAGAGTGATCAACTAAACAGTTTTCTAAGTCAAGGACGAATCATGTGTAGACTTGGCGCATCGCTGAGTTTCCTCTCTTAATTCTAGCCTGAAGTGCATCACATAGTAAGACTGATATTTTACATTTTATTTTATTTACTTTTGCTTCCCGAAACACTATCTTTTTAGCGTGTTCATGGTTAACATGCCTGGTACCATTCCTTTATTTATTTAGAAAAGGATAGAATGTGAAAATCTGGCTTTTAATAAAGTGCGATAAGCATAATTCGTTATTTTACATAGAAAGCTCCATTTTCCTTTCATTGGAGCAAAAATATGGAAATTTTCACATGTTTAAAATATACTTCTGAAATTTTGTGAAAAAGTAAAACATGTACATAAAATTTTGAATCTGTTAGTGCAAAAAAAAAAACTTTTCAAAATAATTTTAGATCTCATCACAAATCCAATATGTATGGTTGCGTAGCCATTCAGTGAATGATAAAATTCCTACAATGCATTCGCCGAGTTATTAAAATTCTAGGTGGTATACGATAAAAATGTCCCTTCTGTGGCTGTATTTCTGTTTGGCGCGGTTTGCTTACCGTTTTCCTAATTAGATGCTTCCCCAATCATTTATGCCCGGTAGCATTTTTGCCAAAAAACACACCGGCTCATACTCCATTGAACCTATTCATCTTATTACAGAAACAGCTTTCTGTATTTTGACTTTTTGATAGGTTAACAAACACTAAATGGTGCAAGTTTTCCTTTCTCTAACTTAATTTCTATGTTCAGTGTCTTCGATTGTTTTCTTGCTGCAACGCTGATCCATTTCTAATTCATCATGCCTGAAGAATTCCTGTAATGCATTAAAGAAAGCTACGTGCGCAGTTTCCAGTTCATACATTGTGGCATTGCGTCATACCAGCTGCTGAAGATGAGAAGCGCTTAAGCATTATGAAAATGGAATGTGCTGAGTAAAGAGCAGGAATTAAACACCTATAAGGATATGTCAGCAACTTTGGGGATGTACTGTGTGATACAGTAGAATATCTTGTGTCCTTGGAAACTTGTCATAACATAATCAAGTGTTGCAAATTCCATGAGAGATTATCAGGTATATAGCAATGGCAAACCCCCAGTGCTGCTAAATATACACTAGCTTCTAGAAGTTTAATAATCAGGATGAACCCTCTACAACAAAGAGTAAGAGAGAGAGTTTAATAAAAACATGCTATTAACTCACTTATTTTTAAAATATACATTCTCCTGGTTTTTATGCAATAAAGTAATCCAAACTTATGATATAAATCTGGAATGTACGGGATGCAGTTTGTCTATACAGAATGTATTGTATGTTTTGACCTAAATTAATGCTTGCAATTGAACTGCCTAGCGTTTTAAGTTGTACTTTTTCTTGCAATGGTAGCAGAACAAAAAGGCTTGGAATGTAAGCTGTATACAATGTTAATTTTCTTTAAAGTCATTTAACACAAAACGAAATAAGGCATATACTTCACTAATTCACACGAAAGTTTACTAGCTTATTCCTTAACAAAACATGGTATAAGGCCATCCAAACACTTATACTGAAAGTAAACGACTGTTGCTGTTTGAGGATGTCTGCATGTTCTGTTACTTCAAATGTAATATCATTTGACATTTAAATAACTGCACACGTTTCCCGTATTTAATACACGCCATTAATAAACTGTTTCCCTATAACTATCTAAGAATATTTTAAAACATTTTATTCAACTTTGTAACACAATAACCACCAGTACTATATTGAACTGGAAAAGCTTCTGACGAGAGGTGACGTTTTTGGTGGTGCATGCACATAACTCTTATAGGCGAAATGCTCTTCCTACTCTTACTCTGACCATCCTTGGTCAGAACACTACACAAAACTACCGAGACATTTGTTTTGAAGTCCCCTACAGATAATAACCATAAATACAAACTCCAGGCGCAAAACAGGCCCCCCCCCCAAGACATTGCTGTTTTTGTTTTTTACGAGTAAAAAAAAAGATCTCACACCATAATGCATATATTATTTTATCCAAAATATTAGAAAATTAATTGCAGTATGGGTACATCGAATGTTGTTAATATTTTGACGAACAAACAAATTTCTTGACAGATTTGTGATTATGCATGGCATGAGTCTTGGGTTTCGTAAATATGATCGTGAAACCAAAATGCAAAGCAAGCAATGCAGACCTGCCAACCTTCCTAATGAGTTATCAGCAACACACCATAGAATGCAATTCCCCAAACCTAAAGCATACCTGTTAGTTATTCTGTGATAAAAAAAAATATGTGGCATGTTTTATATCTACCAGCTGTATTTTTTTTTAATTTCTTTTTTAAGCATCCTACTTCTATTCCTATCGTCTTTGCCTTTTGGATAAGCAGTGATTCTAGTGTTGATGTGTTTAATCTCTCCCTCACAGCACTAAAAATATTTTTTTTTCTGTGGAATAGTTATTGAGAGGTGCGCACAGTTGTCAGTACTAGTCCGCTTTCTTACCAATATCTGCATTTTGCATCAATTTTCATATATATATATATATATATATATATATATATATATATATATATATATACACACACAAAGTTAAGTAAGGTATATATTTTTTCCAAACAATGAAAATGAAAGACAATTCGATACAAGTAACAAAGAAAATTCCTTTCCATGTATTGTCACTATCTAGCATGATAAAAGAAAAGTAAATATCTGACGCTCCTGGAATTTAATAAACGATACAAATTAACTGAAGAATCCTTGTTACCATCAGTAGCTAAGGAAACTGGCGAAAATATTATTCTCATTTTAATTGCCTGCATTATCAGAAATAGCTAATGATATATTGTGACCTGAAAGAACATGTATAAAGAACAATTCAGCATTCGTCATATTTTTCCTAACAGAGAATTATGGTTTGGTTTATGATTTCACTATACTGTAAGATTATGGTGTTTGGAAACCATGTGTCTTCTACAATCACACCTGCCACAGAAATTTACACATTGCAAAAGTAGATTTCATTAACACGTATTCCTTGTGTAACCGTTTCCAGTTCATACTTTTCTTTTTTTTTCCGGATTTCTTGTCCCAGTAATTTTATTTTTCCCTCATAATCTATCCTTTGAGTGTAATGCCGTTATTGGGGGGGGGATAGAAAATTACGCATAATTCGGAATAGTTGGAAATTCTGGGAATGGAAACAAAGTGGTCTCTACTCTCTAAGAAATTCAGGTGCAGTCATCAGCTGGACCTTTAAGTTCAATATTTGCAGACAGAAGTCACACAACAGGATATTATTACGTAAATTTACCAGATGAAACCAGGGAAATTCAGGACAATGCTTCAAGCCACAAGTGTGATGAAGTAAGAGCTGCAAATTCCAAGGCAGGGTTTCAACTGCAGGAACATCCTGCTTACACTCCAGATCTAGCTCTAAACACTTCTAGCTCTTTTCGAAGTGACTGAAAACTTTCGAGGGAGGAAGCTACGAACGTTGTAAATACAATTATTTGCAGAGGTTAGACAACCCTTTTTCAGAAAGTATTGCTACAAAGTGCATCAGTCCTCAAGAACAGCTTGTTGAAAAGTGGAGTAAAATACAAATTTTGCATCAGAGGCGGAGAAAAAGGTCATTCCTCATTAAAAAAAAAAGTTTATCGACAATCACACTTTACAAACAGCTGCTTCTTATTGATCAGAAACAAAAAGTGGTGAAGAGATACAAATTTTATAATAGCTATACATGTACTTAGCGAATTAGTGTATTTGAGAGGAAAATAAGATGTCAAGCTAAAACGCTATAAAAAGTACAAAATACTCGTAATGGTTTTTTTTTTTTTTTTTTTTTTTTTTTTTGATAACATCGCCGCTCCCTAGCACTAAACGCAATATACTAGAACATAGAAATTAAAATCACAGGCATTGTGAGTAATAAAATCAGCAGACTAAAGCGATAAAAGTATATCATGACCTTCTCTGTCCTTTTACCTTTCAAAAGCAAGTGTTGAGAAGGCAAAAAGAAAAGAATTTAAATCTAACATCAGGCGTTGCGAGATATGTCTAGTGGCAACTTGACACGTAATTTAACAGCGGTGATGGATACGAAAGAGGTAAAAGGTGAAACGGTGCACGGCAGGTGAGAGATAGCCGTTCATTGCGGTTATAACCGGATCGACTGCAAGATAAGCTGACAAGAGTTTTAAGACAAACTCAGCACAAACGTTCATATTCAAAAGCTCATCATCCGCTAATCATTTTCGGGTGTAACTTCAGTACACGCTCTAAAATGTGAAGTTACCCTGCCAGCCGAGAGTCAGCGATCTTTAGCTTGTTTCTGAATACGTCAAGTGCTGTCGTTTGAATCTGCAGCACTATATACGCGTTGGGGGCGAAATTTTGACCAAAGTAGGATTAGTATGGGCTTGGTAAAGTTCCACGCCCTGGAGAATAGTTACATGCTGTTACAGTTTACCCTCAAAGTGAAAGGTTTGTCTTCAGTTTCAAACCAAGTTAAGCCAACAAAGTCGTTCTTGACGTTGACGAAATGTGGAACCAGTCCCTCCTTAGTTTACAGACTGTTTAAAAAGAAATGAACCAGTTCTTACACCAATCTTTGATGATGCAAATTCGTTCCTGAGTCAATGGCAATAATTTCTGTCTTAATGTAGACAGAATGTAAGTGAGAGACTGGTAGACCCCAGTGCTCTGTCCGCCAGGCTAACAAATGCCAATAGTCCACCACTAAATACTTAATAAGTAATGCATTAGGTAAGTACATGCAACAGTTCGGTCTACCCAATCCCTCAGATAGGTTAGTGAGATGTTTTCGTTGTTGAACACCACAAATCAGCATACGAACAGAAATAGCCAACATTTCGGCACAAAGAATATGTGTAAATATCTTCCCAATTATTAAATAGCTAAACGATACTAATTTAGCCCTCAGTGCTATCGTTAATGCCTGTTCTTGATTCATGAGAATGTGTATGTAGATCGCAGACATTGTGCCGAGATCACTAGTGCCTCAAGTAATGCCCAAACAAATACGATATAGTCTTCACTGACCTGATGTTGTCATGGTAACTTACAAGGAATGGTGGTTTTAGCTAATCGAATAAAATCGTTATTTCTTATTTTATTTTGCTGTAGCTGACGCCATTTGAAGAACAGCTGTCCAAGTTTGAGATGGTGCTTCAATGTGTGCATCTCTCGTCACACGAGTTCGGCGGTTAGGCCTTTATTGCACATGTTAACAGACTACGAAGAGGCGGTCAAGGGAGAAGTTTGCGGCTAGTACAGCAGTGTTGTGAAAGAACATTCCTGGGAAAATGGGCAGCAACTCCGTCCATTTGGAGACAGCAGTTGTACCCAAATGTGCCATCAAACAGTTTTCCCAACATGCCCTGGTAGGTGTTCCTAGTTAAGTTGCTTTGGAGGGGGACGTACATTCTCCATAGACACCGCACAGAAAACGTTCAATTTCGGAGAGTATTGCGGTGAGGGCTGATGTCCCCAGATACGGACATTTGCACTGATGTGAAATGTGAAGATGAGCCCTTCTGTGAAACAACCTTCCTCCATCTTCTACTGCGTTTCGATGCAAAAATGACTTCTTTTCTTCCTGTCTGATGATAAGTGCCTGCAACTGTTTAACACTCTTCTATCTCTAGCTACTGACTTCGCTAAAACGCCCCGCGCACTCTTTCAACGTTTTCTTAGCTACAGAACTCCTGCCCATAGGTAGCCGGTGTTCACAGTTCCTACACCACCTGCGCATGCTGTTCTTGTGCGGCACGTCTTTTAAAACAGAATTCCAAACTCCTGCTGCGCTGTAATAACAAATTTGGAGTATTACATTGCATTCTCACACGCAATTTTGGAAAAAGCTGCCCTTGGTCCTATAAAGAGCATAAAAGAACAATCTGTAACGCCTACTCTTGCTACCAACTCAAGTTACACGGTATAAGGCAAGAAATTACTGTTTTATTCACTTACGAAACCCCGCCATTCTTTTGTAAAGGCTGTGCATATCCTTATGTTTTCTTTCCACTTTAACTGGTTTTACCTCCAAATGCGCCAATTAAACAAAGATATACAACAGATTTAACGATTAAAGAGTTAGGATATTTAGAGATGTTAACTTTAATAAAATTCCACATGAGATTCATTTGTGTCCCAGTAATCTTAGAAACGATAGTCTCAAGAAATTGTCATATGAGTTAAGTTTATCCAAAACAATGAACAGAAACTGTTGATTTGAACAGCACAGCACCGAAGCATTAAGAGCTTTGTTGCCTGCTGATTAGGCAACCATCGAGGATAAGGACACTTTCAAGGTGAAGGTCAAACACCAAACGGTGAGAAAACCTTACATTTTATCCTGAATAGAGTTTAGGCGATATTTTCTTCCACTCTACCAGGCATTAACATCGGCGCAATATGGTACAATAGAAACATACAAGACGTAAATATGAAGAGGTCGTAATTAAGTTAAAAGATGAACAATAACAGGAGGAAAAAGAATGCTTTGGCGTACTTGCTGTAAGTAAACTTCTTGAAAAACATCGTCTTATTGGCTTGTAGCTTCATAGCCATTTGGTGTTTCTATGTATTAATAAAAATTGAGTTCAATATGAAGATTTCCCCCCCCTTTTGGAAACTAATATATCTAAGGTGTGCACAAACACAACTAAATCATATTTCATATAATATCTTACTTTTGTGACCTTAATTTTCTTAGCATTTTTAATTGCGATTCAAAAGAAAGATATTTCTACAAAAATAAACACTTTTTGATGGGAGTTGAGTTCCATACGATTTAGAAAATTAACCGTTAGACAACTGCTATAGATGCTTGGGAAATAAGGAGAATTATAAATATCTTGTAATATTAAACACATACACAGCTAGTTAAGTGGCGCTAAAGGATATTTCTATTATCTCTTTCTCGACTTCTTGTCCTTTTTCCTTTCAAATAGTTTGCATCGTGTAATGATAGAACGCTGTGTTTCCCTCCACATGTTCAGCGGACAATGTCACTTGCTATTTGTGCCTAACGAATATTTATATCATAAAATCTAATGAACTTGAGTGGGTCAGTAAAGCGATTTCTAGAAAAAGAAATTTAAATTATTTTCCTTTGAAATACTGGGTTTGTACTGCTGTTCTTGCTTTGCCTTCACTGTGCCCATTAAAAAGTATGCACTCATTTCCACGACATTAATGGGAATGCGTACACGTTTTTCACCCGTATTAAGTTAATTAATAGATTAGCACATGTTACTAACTTTAGCTTTTTCATTTGTGTAATTCACGAGAATTTGTTTTATCTGGATTAAGGTACAACATGAATGCCTCACTTTTTGGAGACACATTTTGAGATGAAGACATAAGGACGAGTTTAATTTTCATCTGCTGCTTTTCTAGCAAAGTGGCTTGCAGGTCATTTCACTTTTTGATGTGCAGATGGGATCTGCGAGGATCACCTTTTGACGGAAGATTTACACTTGCACAGTTAACAGTAGCAACCTGGACTATTTCTTCAGTGAAGCGTAAGTTTCAGAAATAGCGTTGCAATCGTCATCAGCATGCAAAATATTCATTAGTTCTTCACCTTCTCATTGCCTTCCACTTGACATTTTCTACATATGCAAGGAATTGTTTCATATATTGCTGTATTTAATTGCTTTTCATTACAAAATCAATGTCAAACTAATAATAATAATAATAATAATAATAATAATAATAATAATAAAAGATTCTGCACACGGCGTGAAGAAGAGAGAGGGAAAAGGTACATATACATACCTAACCAAGCTGCCTACAATTAGCACATACAATTTTATTTTCAGAGACTCAATTAAAATTGCTTTCGGCTAGAATCATTACATTTGTTTCACAAAGTAACAGTGGGGAAATACAAGGTAAATTTAATATATTGGTTTAGAATTTAACATATAACATCCGTGGAGGGCTAAGGCTTTCTAATGAATGGCAGGGAAGCTCTGAGTATATACCTTAGGTTTTCTATGGTGTCCTTATACGTTCGTGTTCATGTGTAGTAATAATTTTTTTATTTCACAAATGCCACACCAGTGAACATTGGGGTCATTAGGCTACAGTACAGTTGTTTAATGCAGAACCTCCTCCAGATGAGCAGCAGTCATAGGTTGCCCAGAAGTACACAAAACGCAATCAGGTGAAGTAACCCGGTTAAAACTTTACACATAAGCAGCAAGACAGTCTAAACAGTGCCACTGCTACAGCACGAGGTGAATCGGAAACACAGGAGGATCCAAGCCTATCTTTATAAGAAACGAAACGATTGTATGAAATTCTCTTAATCTCCAATTTAGCAGAAAGGAGTGGCAAGTTTCTGTAAGCCTTTTTAAGGAAACCAGTTCCCTTTTTCGCCAGAAAATTCGTCTTCTCGTTTCCTTGAAGGTCGCAAGCAACTCTTCTCTGAGTCTCTTTCAGAGGTTTCTTACAGTTCTGTACACAGGAGCTGATAAAGCCTACAGAGCAGAAGTAGAATCTGAAAATCTTCTCAAGACGGGCAGCAAGTTGTTAGACAGCTACGTGTTCTCCATCGAAGTGAGTTGTAAATGATGCAACGTGCAGGTAAAACACCGGCACCAGCACCTTCAGAAAAATCAAAGCACCCATCAGTGTAAATATGAAATCATTCATCAGGAGAGAAACGAGAGTTAATAGTTTCCAAAGCAATATCACGTAGTGCTGTATGGTAGAGGTCGCGTTTATTCACATTCAGAACCAAGTCCAATCTGACATCAAGTTCCACATGCTCCAATGGACTCAAAAAAGACAAAAGGTCGTAGGGTGCATCATTGTATTGAACGTTCTCACGAAGGAACTGAATGAATCCCTTCCGAGCTTTTAGATTACTCTCTTTGTCACAGTCGTACTCCCTCCAGAAGGGAGTATTTGGCAGACTAATTAGTCTATTATGAAGAATAGCTGCATTCCTCAGTATCAAATTAGATAAGGGCTGTTGGTTACACAGTATCTGCATAGCCAGCAAGGGTGGTCTTTACTCCCACAGTGATCAAGCTCACTATATGATTTTGAAAAGTATCAAGAGGTTTCACGACCCTCTGATGCGGAAATCAACACTTCAGGACCAGCTGGATATAAATCTCGAAGATTTTGTTCAAGGTTTCTCCATTACAATTCCATTTGACTCCCGCCAGTCTTTTATGAATTGGAAGTCTCTTCCCTGCTTTTGATACAACACGTTCAACATGTCTGGTCTATTTCAGTTTATTATCAAAGATGCAACCCAAATAGGTAGAAACCTCGTTATGCTCCAGAACGGTACTTCTGTAGACGAGGTGAGGAGTAAAGGGTTGCCTGTATAATGCAGAGTTGACTAGAAGTCTTCTTTAGATTTATCGTCATATTATTTTCTACACACCAGTAACCCAGCCTCTCAAGAGTCGAATTCAGGGTGGTGTTTAACTTGCTTTGGTCCTGTTTGATGCACAGCACCAGTTGGCCATCTGCAAACAGGGCAGTATTAATAAGTTCATCGGAAGTCAAGATGTCGGGAAGATATTACAAAAGGTGGGGCTGATTACAGTAACCGGGGTAAGCCAGTTTCACTCTGCTTAAAGCTGGACAAGACATCATCGAAACGAGTGGCACAAAAACGTTGTGAAAGAAAGTTCTTAATCCATGAAGGATTACGTGCACACAGGGTCAGTAATTTTAGTGCACTTGAGCCGCCAAACCCTACCAAAAACGGCCTCAAAATCCACAAACACTGTCTCTCTTCAAGAGTATCCTTTATGGACTGGCTTAAATAAGCAACCTGTTGACCGATTGATTGGTATTCCCTAAATCCTGCCTGGGTTGGAGTTAGTAGGTTATTGGATTCAAGATACCAGTTTAGGCGAGACGAAATCGTTCTCTCCATGACCTTAGACAAGATGATTGTCAATGAGATTGAACGATAACTGTTCAAATAGCCCAAAGCTTTGTCCTTTTTATAAATAGGGCCTTTCTCCAGGCTGCAGGGACCTCAGAATTCCAGCTGTGATTGTAATGTTCCAATAGCATTGTTGGCGAAATGTTTCAGGAATTCAGGGTGGAAATTATCGGGCTCCGGGCTCTTTACACATTTTATATGTCTGATAGCTTCTTTAAGCTCTCAAACGTCGAAGTTCCGAAGAAAAACTTCATGTCCCGAGATGGAACGAGACAATTTCACAAATGTCTCGTCTAGTAAATTTTTGCTGGGCCTTAATATCTTTTCTCAAGCGTTGTTTAAGAGAATAAAAACAATTAAAAGCCTTGGCAATATCCTTGTCATTAGTTAATACTCTTCTGCTAATGCTCAAAGGATCTCTAGAAGACGCATAAGATTTATTCTGTAACTTATTCACAAAATTATAACCATTTTACCATTCTTCCTATAATAAATTTTAGCTGTGAAGTAACTGAATCAATTTCTTTTTGCAGAATGAATTTCTTTTCTAAGGACAGCAACACATTTTCTCCATTTTGTAAAACCCCCTAGCTGTTTAGATCTTTCAGCAGTTTATACGAGCAATAGAACATTTCTCTTTTAGGGTAGCAAGATTTTCGTTCCAAAAGGGTTTATAGTTAAGCTGTTTCCCTCTAGGATTCTTTTTTTTTTTTTCCTTGCAATGCCAAAAATGATATTTGAGAATCTAGCCAAAACTTTATCAATGCTTTCGTTGATTCCACAAAATCCAGAAATGGTTTCGAAGATAGACTGAAGTTCTAAAGTAAAATTCTTACTGTTGACCTTTCTAACATTCCAACCGATTCTAAAAAATTCTATAGAGTCTTATTTGTGGTGGTATTAAACTCAGCAACAATCATGCGGTGGCCTGAGCCAGGATCGTAAAAAGCTTCTCTCACAGTATAATCGGCAATGTCTGCAGAGGCCAGTGTCAGATGTAGATTAGTGTCATCACCATTACAGGGCAGGTAAGTTGGAACATCTGAGTTATATCTAAGATTTAATTTTTCACAATTCAAAAGGTCCTCCATCACCATTCCAGCAGAATTAAGATCATTGTAATTCCAGAGTTTGCTATGTGCATTAAAGTCTCCGCATAAAATGGTTCTGCTGGAGGAAGTCAGGAAGCCAAAGTCAAGCTTAGTGTTTCCTCACGGACTGTAACAACTATAAATTTTAAAGTGCTTCCTCATCTTCCACACATCTAGTAGTACTATTTCAGCACCGTTATATGAAGACAAACCACTGATTTCATGGAAGTCAGGTATTAAATCGTTCTTAAATATAGCACCCGCATTTCTTCTCGACTTAGGAAGGAGCCTGTTCGAAAGTGCGAAACAGTAGGAGTAATTGTTACACTCCTAACTTCACTGCTGCTCACTATATACAACTTTTCGTTACTTTGTGTGCTTGCTTCGTCGATTCTCTACTGTTCACTGCTTGTACTTCGTGTTTCGAGGCTTCAAGCCCCGTCGTCAATTATCTTGCTCGTCTCGTCCACCGGTTTCCCATCTGATTCTACGTGCCTCTTGCCGATCCTCGATACCCACATGAATAATCTGCAGGTTCGTGGCCGGCCCCACACTGCCATTTGAGGCGTTCTGTTGCATTCACCACATATGTCCTGAGGTGCTGTTGCGTATTGTCCTTTCTTGTCAATTGTAACATCTTTCGCTCCATCTTTCTCTGGCAGATTTGTATCATGCAATTTCCTTCTCTCATTTAGTGCCCAGAACTGGTAGCACGCAGTTTTCGAACACCTCTACTTTCAGGTTCAGGGTTGTATCCGTCAGGATATGGTTCAGACTGCAAAATTTCCTATATATATATTTGGGTACATAATCTAGCGGGTTTTAATTGAAGCTTATTGCTATCTACATATTGTTGATCATTAACTTTGTCTTCTGGGGGTTCATTTTTATGCCCGCTTGCTCGCTCACATTTTCATGATCTGTTAGCATTTCTTGTAACTTCTTTGCCGTTTCCCCGATCAAGACTCTGTCGTCTGCGAACCATAGATAGGTTAGTCTTACATCATCCATGTTGACTGCTTATCGTTTTGCCATTCCAATACTTGTTTAATACATATAATTTCTTAATTATAGGACTTACATACAATTGTAATATACGAATGTAAAAGAAGTTCTAAATGATAAACCATCAAAGGAGTACTCGTATTATATTCCCTATATGACACTTCAGGTTGAAAGTTACACCATCTGTTAATGAAATCCTGAGGTTAAGAAAGGAAGGTTTTTATCTCTCAGGGGGCGGTTCCACTAGGAAGCTGCAAATAATTCAGCGTTTAATTTCCTATAGCTATTGCTTGATGCGTTTAATATAGGGACTTCTATCTTGCGTCTGGTTTGCAGTTATTATCTAAAGGAAACCTGGTTTGCAATGAAGGTCGGCAAATCGTTGAAGAATTTTGAAGGGAGGGATGCGAAAAAGCAATAGGCGAGCTTATTTCCTATAAGAGCTACTGTGTGCATGCACCACATAAAATGTCATCTCTCTTCAGGTGCTTACCTCCCGTTTTATACTGTTGCGTTACAAAGATAAATTAAATAGTTTAAAGGATTATTGGATAACTATAGTGAAACAGTAACTTAATGGCAACACAGTCAATATATACTTAAATTGTAAAAACTTATGCCAAGCAATATTACATTTGAAGTAATAAAGTAACATGCAGACATTCTGCGACAGGGATAATCAATTGTTTTATTAGTAATTAACTGTTGCTGAAAGGCAGGCTAGTGAAGTTTCGTGGGCATTCATGAAGTAATTGTTTTGTGTCAACGGAATTTAAATATAATGAACACTATATAAAGCTTACACCCAAAGCATTTTTATTATAATCCTTGGAAGAAAAAATGGGTAAACCAACTCAAAACATTAGTTTCAAACTGTGATTTCAAAGCATTGGAAGTATGGTACTTTCTGTAAAGACAGATTTTCTCCAGCAGATTACAGACTTTAATCAAAGGTTCATCGACAAGTTGGTTGCCATGAAAACACGAATAGACTTTTTTGTTTAAATATGCGATAGTTCTATTAAATCCAATCTGTTTCTTATGTGTGTTCAGCAGCATTTAAGAGTGTTAATTCGAGTTATGAACATTCTAGAAGTTTGCAATCTATATTTAGCAGTAGCGGTAATACTGCTGTGCACCTACAGAGTAACAGGAAAGCTAGCAAGATTGTGAACTACCTGATAAAAATGCAAGCAGCTGATTTTGGTTTGACTGCAATAAAAATGAGACGAGAAACCTACGATTGTGTCACTAAATGGGAAGCACTGCTTTAATACTGAAAAGGGTTTGTATAGAACGACTCCACAGTGAATAGAAGATATATTGTGACCTGTGGTTTCGTAAAAGTGCCAAGTATCAACTTCTAATAAATGGTTTAATTTGTATATGACTGACAAGAGATAAAACGTTAAGTGGACATTTTTGTGTACCACGAAATTATTCAAGTTAAAGAAACACTGATAAATCTTAATATTATGTTTCTTGTGCTATAAAACGTTTGATTACACTAAAAAAAGTTGTGAATTTGTGTGTACCTTGTAGATCACACTTTCATAAAAATATGTTGCTAAAAGAACAATATTATTCATTAACTTTACCTATTTTAAGGCCACAATACCTTAATATCACGAAATTAACTTGTTCTTTGTTACCAAAGAAAAATAAAATATGACATAATTGGTTTGAATTTTCGAGTTCAGAGCTGACACTTTGATATACGCTTAAATTGCATTATTATCCGACAGTCTTTGACTTAAGGAGAAGAGATTTCCGGATTCTAGGAAGCGATACGCTAAGTGAAATGCTGGTATTGTTTTTCCACGAGTGATTAGCTTGGACTCAAAAGGTTATTTCTCACTCCTAAATTCAGCAGAGCTTTTCGTGTATCGAAACTAGTACACATACAGAGGTTGCAAATACTTTTTGGTCCTTCATGTGAGTATCGAGGAATTTGTTTAAATATTTGTATAGTCCTTTAGGCTGCTATTCCCATCTATTCAACGGCCAGGTCTGTTAACTGCTGCCTCAATCACCTACCTACTCCAAATAGAATTTTTCCATCTCCCGCCCCTTTAATTGTTTTATGTTATATTTTTTCTTTTTCATATTTCTGCTTTTGTTTTTGTATATTATTTATACTTTTCGATTGCATTAACCTATACGAGATATTTCGGACGGAATGAAAAATCACATATAGATACATGATTTTAATCATTTCCATAACAGTTTTCGAGTGCATTTCTTAATTCTACTACGAAAATGCTGAATGGCATGTTTCTCAATTACTTGTCATCATTTACGCTGGGGTGGTAATGGTATTCAGAAAAACAGCTTCTAAGCTAGCTGTGATCCGGTATTCTCGGGGGAAGCAACAACAAACAATGCTGTTACAGTAGCATCCTCGCATGCGATGACAACCTAAATAATGACTTGGCAGTCAGGACTAATCCATCTCTATCCCAAGACATTTCCATGTTGTAACATACGGTACACAATTAGGCTTGGACAACCCTTTTGTTCCCTTTTGGGATATCAAGTGCCATGATGGATAGGCCACCCTCCAGACTCTTGCCTAGCAAAACAAAAGAAATGCGTGTAGTTGGAAAAATGGCAGAAAACTCCCACGTCATAAAACTAATGTTTAAGGGATCGGAAATTCTCGCGGGTCGATAGAAAATGCAATTGGGTCCCAGAACGACGTATGGAGAACAAATGACCAACGCTATTCGGCACAGCTATAGGAAACAAATGAGATGCTCTTACCTTGAACATATTTGTCTATCGCCGATACAAATTTGTCACAAGCTGACCATTTCAAACACGCCCTTTGCGACATGCTTATATTTTCTCTTTCTGTGCATTTCTGTTTGTTTTTTTTTTTTTCTGTCCTAACATTTGTTTTAACATAACTACACTTGTTCGAGTCATCCATCGAGTTATCTCACTATGTACTATTTTTGGCAATTTAAGCATTGTTAACGTGCTTAAATGCTTAATTTTTCAAAGATGATGTTAAAAATGGGCAATGATTCGCCCATTGAAACTTCTACTACTTCTAACCGTTCAATGTTTTGCAGATCACATTTACTACTCACCAGTCTGATTTACAGACTATGGGCTGTATTTTTACAGCTGTTATATAAACGTTTTCTCCGAAAAAACCTATCATTTACTTTGGTCCAACGCTGATCAGAGAGTTTTGAATTTCTTCACTTTTCGAACTATTTTATTAGCTGGACATTTAAGGAAAAGTTGCAAAATGTTTACCCTCTTAGCTTACACAGAATTCCCCAACATGATATCAACGTAATACTGCATGTATTAATATCAATAACAAAAGAAAGTTACTACCATGTTTAAACATAACCATCAAAAACTTATAGAGAAATCAAAGTTACCATAAGTTTAATGTTGCATCACACACACTTTGAAACGATGTCATTGGTTGGTTCTCTTAAGCATAAGAAGTGGTTCAAAATTGTAGAGGCACTTTTTAACAATTCTACTCTTTGAGCTTCACCCTAAAACGAAAATAGCTGTAGACACTTGATCGCCATACCGCTTATCCTAACACAATAACAAACGCCGATTGAATGACGTAATGCGTAGACGGACGAAATGTTCTGTATGCGCATGCAAATGTGAGTTTGCCATGAGGACACAATTTCTCGCTTGTTACTTGCAGTGAAACAATTGAAAACCGATGTTACTCGACAAGAGCACATTCCTACGTGTGTAATTTCAGTATAAAAAAAGCAATGCGATCAAGCACCATGGTTTGTATTACATTGGCGCAACACTTGCAGATATTTCCTATCCTTGTAGTCATATGACGCTAATGTGTACCTTCACATCTGACCAACGGCACGTGCACATATGTTGTTAAGGGTACACTCGGATCCTTTTATCTAATATTGTATTTCTCGGCTTACAAATGCCTAATGTGATTCTAGGCTGCATGTGTAGTTTCAAGTTCGTGCACTTTCGATTTGCTTCATAGCAGAACCCCATTTATTAGCTACATATGACATTTAGGTAAATTCTGTTTTCGTTTTTATATTCACATTCAGTGAAGTTATTTGAGTTACAAGACAGCTGTGCTCGTTAACTCGGAAGAAGCCAGTCGTCCATACAATGGCCATACAATACATGAATGAATGAGTGTATTTATTAAAATTAACGAACATGATTTTGTATTTACAACCTTCGCAAAGTCCATAAACGTATATAAGTAAATAAGTTATACCTTCATTGCTTAACGTAGTTAAAATATAGGACGAGGCTGCTGCTGATGATGATGATGACGGTGATCGTAATAATAATAATGTACTTAGGATTAGTAGGCTTTGTTAGAGAGGGTTGTGCGTTCGCGTTTTATTCTATGATTTCATGTGTAAATTGTTCTTCGTTAGTTATGGTACTACAAATATACAGCCTTGAAGAACGGTTTTATGTACGATACATTTGTGAAAACGGATTTTTGCAGAGAAATGGTGTGGCGGTTCGCAAGAAAATATCCTGACATTAGTGTTAAACTGTTAGGATATACAGGATCTCTCAAAGTCAAGAAATGTGTTCTGAACACGTACAGAGCAAAAGTTAGACGTAATAAATCGTTTCCTGTTCGTTGATCTCATGTTCAACTGTCTCACTTGTACATTGTTGTTGATTTGGTTTATTTAAGGACGCTTTTTAACGTCTCAGGTCATCAGCAACCCATTACAATCAGGGCGTGAAACGCCGACAAATTTTGCTCAGAGGCCTCTTCTTTCAGGCTTGAGGTTCTTTTTCGTGCCGTAAATGTACAACACAGGACCCACGGCTTTACTTCCCTTCCGAAGGAAGCCATACTTAGGATTTGTAAGCCCGAAAAAAATTCATCTGGCCGGGTTTAAACCCACGATCTTGGGTTTAGGAGGCAAGTATGGTTACCACTACACCTCCAGGACCGACACTATCTGATTACATAAACATGATCTTGTAATTGGGGATTATTTACATTTTCTTTTTTCTAATTGTTCTAATTTTCCTTTAACCCAAACTCTTGATTTCCTAAGGTTTTATTCTCAAAACTTAACTTGGAACCCATGTGAGTATGAATCCTACAATGTACTGTCGCCAAGATGCATCGTTTTTAACATAGGTTAGTGAGTTTTAAATGCAGTATCGTTTAATGCTTTCAGTAAAAATATAAAGTTACTAACTTTACGCTCGGCGATCTATTTCATTGTTTCTGGTTGCAGCATCAGCACCTCTTCAGTAAACAGACGCGCTAAGGCGGCCGTAAGTCAAATAAATTTACTGTACTTTTCTGTAGTGTTCTGTTTTAACCTGGGTGTTTAATAGACGCTATGGTTTTCCTGTCGCGAGGAGGAGATTGTTTGCGAAATGTTGAGGTTATGTTATAGTGTTTCGTAGCTAGTAATCATGAAAAGAAAGCATGGGTTTGGTAACGAAGTTTGGGAAAGGTAAACTGATACAAAGTGGTTGCATTGCAGTCCCGGATATAGATATTTGCAACCTGATACAGCACGACAAAAGAAATCGTGGTTATAAAATCAAAAACTGAAATGGAAGGATGAAAAACTGTAAAATATGTTGAACACAGTGCAGGAATTTACTGAAGACTTTTATGTTTTGCTCTTAACCATTTATATGTTCGATTCTTTAAACTTTCTTACTAACCAATGCAAAACATGTGTATTTTTAATATTTGGATTAAATGGTTAACTCGATATACATGATATAAAACAATCGTTCTATGTTCAGAAAGTATACGTCAAGTAAATTAACAAAGTGATAACGACCACAATATTTGTTTCTGAAAAAAGGAGAAATATTCATTTTAACGTTGTAAAAAGCTTTGTAAAACGGAAGCTTTACAACGATCGTATAAGTATAATAACAGGATGTTCGGAAGAGATGAAAATGTCTTCTACGAAGAAGTTAAACATTGTAATAGTCGTTCAAACTGTGTTAGCCTTTAGTCAGTTGCAAAATGAAGGTTGTCTATATCAGTTTATAAATTCCTTCAAAGAAAGGGAAGGACTGCACCATAAATTCGGTAACTTCGGGGATATACAATCCTGTGAAATTAGTGGTGGCCTTTGCAAATTTCAAGAAAACACCAGTTAAGTACAAAATACATTATTGCAAGTTTGCCAAGCTACCATCTGTAATATTATAGAGAAAATGACCTTCCTGTGCATTAGTTTAACGAAAGAAATGTGCATTAAATCATGAAATGCAAAATAAGCGTCTCGAATGTTGATTTCTACTCAAAACTATTTGAAAATTGCCATTTGTTGGCAAATGTTGAGGAATTTTCAAGCAAATAAACCTTAGTCTTTCAAATATCACGCTATCCATTTGATTGTGCCTCAGTTTGCGCAGCAATTCGAATATGACGCTCATGTTCATAACGGTACTATTTGCATTTGAACAGAATTCCACTTGTCAGCCTTTGCCCCTACCTGACCATATGAATCTTTCGAATTTAGTTACACTTCATGTACGTATGTACTCGTAAATCGAAAAACACCTAAGATATTAAAATGCTGATTCTTGTTTCAAACGGAATCTTCTTGAAACTCTCCACTGCAACGGAGAGCTTATTAGTTTTACATAAAGTTACAATAAATGAAAAGTCTGTTTTGTGCTAAAGCTCCGAATAACGACTCAAATACGAGCGCGCGCACATAGAACGACCTTGAATGGGCCGCGCGGCCATTGATTACGAAGACCATACTGTCACGGAAAGAGAAGTTGAAACAGATATAAGGAACGATATACAGGGTGTTTAATTCCTTCTCGACTCCTGATTTTCCATTAAAATTGCAAACTTGTGGATGTAATTTGGTAAATTTTTACTCGGACCTATGTTTGTACATACCGAAAATGATGAACTTCACAACAAGTGCTGAAATTAGTTGTTATTAGCACAGACATGCCTTTGCAGGTCTCTCCATGTTGCGCGAAGTATTCACTAACGTACTGGGAATGAAAGGATCTCTTTAGTGACAAAAGTTTCCTTCAGTTCAAGGAACTTTCAGCATGCATCGTAGGAAGAAATTTGGTGCGCGAAGTCCTTGAATGACATAATCTTTAAAAAAAATCATTTCAGCCAGTCTGTTATCGCCAGGTTTGGAGAAGACACCAATTGAAACTAAACAGATACAGAAAGCATAGTCTTTCAACTATTTCATAAATTCAAGGAAGGTTTGCGTGTAACCTGCGGTTCCAGAGTAAATGGGGCCGAGATAGAGCACACCATAACTCTGATTTTTTTCAACATGAAGGGATATGGATTCTCACAATCCCAGATAAGAATATTCTGGCTATTGACGTGCGCACGTGGAACCAGACCTTGTCGGAGAACCGTGCATTGAGGAACTGTCGAAACCAATGCAGTACTTGAGTTTTTTTCTGCAATAATTGCACAGCATTAACATATTAATGAAACAATAACATGTGATTGTGGAAAATCTAATCTCCTGCGACAGTTTATGTAAGGAATTCTAACTGGAACTCTCTTTTCGCGTCCTGCGCCGCTACTTCTGGCATTTTTGGACGTCCCCTTCGACAATGTTCCTATGGTTTCCAATTTCTTCACCATATACAGAATGGAAGATTTTGCAACCTGTTTCAAAGTACAAATTGCGGAATAAATTGTCTCTGGCACTACTTTATTAGCGCAGGTTTATGTGTGCATAGATAATAAACACGCTCTGTTCCACTGTGCACCAGTTTGAATTGTTGTGATGTCTTTCTGTAACCACGCTTCTCATGTTTTGCGAATTTTCGCTGAATTTCATTCACTTTTTAAAAGTTATTTTTGAAAATCAGGAACTGAGAGTGAATTAAACACGTGATATAAGTGATAATGGATGAGGCATGCATCTACAGACATGACTCCAAAACAAAAAATAATCATCAAGCAACAGTTCCTGATTATATACACTTAATTTAAAAAAACTAAACGATATGGTGAAAAGCAGGCGTAAAGCAGGCGGAATTCGTGAACCACTCATTACCGGATCTGTGTTTCGAGGAATTAACGGTACTGCCAAAAACGAAGTAATGAAATATCATTGAACAGAAGATGTGATTAACATTTTAGGTGATCTGGAAAAGATTTTGGGTAGAATCCAATAAATTAAAAGCTCAAATTTGTTCAAAAAATTAATTACAATTATTTTTATTGCGATGAAAATACAACAAAACTGCGGAAGAAGTCGATGAACTGCATGATCTATATAGAAGAGTTGAGAGGTAACGCCAGACTTATAAAACTCAGCTGGGTTATATTTGCTCAGGCAAAGACATTTACAAGCAACTTCCATTGATACTGTTGCCAGTGAGTCCTTCAAGAAGCCCTTTGGAGCGTTCAAAATTTATTTATGACTAACATAATAGTGATATTCAATTTGTATGTAGGTATGTATGTATCTTGTATGTACCGACACCTATATTAATTAAATAAACCATTTATTAAAATATATAATTTACTCTTTTCTCGAATTTAATAAAAGCATATTGTACATTTTTTGTTCCACTATGTCTGAGAGTGCCAAGTTATGAAGATCCTGTTTTTACGTGATTGTTAACTCGGTGAATGTGGGAATGTTTTCAGGATCTTTGTATTACAAGGTCGATCCACAGTGAGCGGATATTCTCACAGCGTGAGGTAATGTGGGTGTCCAGCAACGGTTCGCTTAATTCTGGAAAAGGATTCCTGCTTCTTCGTTATTTCCGTTTTATTCTGTTCATTTACAACTATTGCCATGAACAGGATATTTGAAATCTGGATTTTATAATCACAAATGGCAAGAATTTATCTTCCGTCATTAATAGCTTTTTCTTTCCACCAGATTACACACTGCTTTTCCACTTTCACTTCTTTCCAAAATTTAACCGCATATTATAATTATAGTGCCAAGTGTATACATAATTTCCTCATAATACTTTCTAAAGAGACATTTTGGATTCTTCGTCAAAAACAGTCTCCTAAAATTGGAATAGCTACGGAGTGAGTTAGGGTTTATCAGAAAATATGAGCATTAAATGAATTTTGTTTAAGGGCGTACAGTTTAGATGCATGCAAGGAACATTTTCTGAGTTATCGTAGGCAAAGATGTGAAAAATTTGCAGGTCTCAGGTATGTATTTTGGGTTTCTACATAAACAATATCTATTTTCTTAAAACATTTTAAGTGTTTAATTTTCCTGCTCTATAATGTAAAATGCTTATAACCGTGTCAATTTCGAAAAGTGTTTCACCATGTGTAAAAACAGTTTGTAAATTAATTGCTACATTAAAATACTAGCACAAAACATTTCTTTAGGTATTAAAAAGCAAACAAACTTATGAAAAACTGTCTCTGAAGCTGAAACAAATAGATCTGCATCAATGGCTTTAACTGTTCAGTACTTTTTTATTTAAATACTTTTCTTTCTCTCATTTTCTTGTTGGAAGAGTTTGTGTAACTAAATTAGAATCGTTAGATGAAAAAATATTATCACTTAATTTTTCCTTCATTTGTTCATTACTTGATATCAGATTAATATCACCATTTTTAGTTACAATGTCGAGGAAATTCCTAACTGAAAAAATACCAAATAACGTGTCAGAAAAAGTGTACACACAAAATATCAGATACAGTGTGGTATTTATGCTTCACGCACATATTTTATAGCCTCCCCATGTCCATCACTTGGTTGAACGCATAGGAGAGTGTGCGGTTAAAACCACAAGGAGAGGCAAGTCACTTGCAGTTGCCCGGTATATCACGTAGCTTCGTGTGATATAATGTACGCATAGGCAAGTGTTTCTGTAGCTGATCTGAATGCACCGTGTTTGGTGATGGTGTGAAATATGGTGGATAGGATCGAATTCTTTTATACGATACTTTATTAAAACAGTTGTGAAGAAGAACATAAAGAAAACCGGCAAAATTAACGATAGACCAGTCCCAACCAGTCCGTAGAGAAAATGCATACCACTGGTTCTCTCAGTGATAAAAAGTAATAAAAGGCAAATGATTTACAGAAGAACACAATAGATGAGATAGGTGCGAAATTAGAACATACTCCACAGAAGTCTGTCAGGCGTTAATCACAAGAAGCAAAAATATCAAAGAGCAGCTACAAAACGTGTTAAATTAAAATCATGCAGAATCTCGGTAGTACAGCAATTGCAATCAACAGCATTATTACACCACCAGTTTTAATTTTTGTATTTTGATTTCAGTAGCGCAAAATGTTATCCAGAATTAATTATTTTTTTCACTAGATTTATCTTCAGAGAAAGTAATATCCTAGAAAAATATAAGTCAGTTTTTATCTGTCAGCCCGGCCGACGCTGTTAATACGTACCTGGTCCTCGAGCTAGGCATAAAAACCTCTCTACATAATTAAACTAAACCTTGCCGAGAGAACTTTGACAGGTTATCCAATAAAGACAATATCCTTCCGATAACTTCAGACATTTGCTATTAGGGGCACGTTTGGGGAGGAAGAAGAAAAACTTACATCCAAATTCAACAGCTGAGATTGCGGCCATAAAAGTACAAGAAATTATGTCAAAATAAATGTATAATATTCCAATTTATGTTATTCCGAGATTTAATGATCATTTTAAACGTAAAGTCATGGCATATTGAGAAAGGAGTTCTAAAAATTAGTTTTGTTTTTCACTAATACATAATTAGTTCTAACTTCATTCTCACAACTACACTATTGATTTAATCTTGGAAATATTAGTGGAAATTATCACATTTAAAAGTGCCAAATACTTTTACAGCGGCTATTTTCTGTTATACTCATAAGGTTGTTTTAACTGAATGTTATATTTCGTAATTTATAAGCGCAACTATTATATTTGTATTATTTTATAAATTGTCTAATTTTTAAATAAAATAATTTTATTTATGCATGCTATGCGCACCTGTCAACTTTTCAAGTGAGATATCAGTAATCCCATAGCGTGAAACCCCCTTTGGCAATGTGAGATCTAAAGATAATGCATGTTACCTTCACACAGGCAACTTGTTCCATAATTATTAACAAAGAGTTATGAAATTGGCTCTTTTTATTTCACTCTGGAATACGTTTTATAATCATGGAGTCAAAGTATATAAGAGCGCCCACAGTATGGTACAGAAAAATCACATAGGCTCACATTTCGTAGCTTTCAAAAAGCACGTCATTACCTTATGTAAGCAACTCGATATTTTTGTAACATGCTATCTTCCTGCAAGAGAATGCAAGCTGGGCACCGGTATGCTATTTTAGAGAACCATTCACTTTGAATTAAAATACTCCAATACCACACAACACACAGTAATGCGGCCATTTATGCTTTACTACGTTGTTTGTAATACCAGTGACTATTAAATGGAAGTGACCATTTCATCCCCTGCTAATTACCTTTACTAGTGTTTAACGCCCGTTTTTACTGCTGAGGCACCCCAGGCGATTGGCACTGATGATACATGAGATGAAATGGTAAATTAGGAAAGGAGTTTTAAGGAAGGAAGCGTTCCAGGCCTATATTTAGGACACCTCCCCGGCATTTGCCATTTATGAGGACAGGAAAACCTGTAAAAACCTCAGTCAGGGAAGACGGTCCTGACGGGAATCGAACCCCAGAACTCCCGCCCACAAATCCGTGTGTTAACGACCATGGCCACCCTTGAAGGTACATATAAAGGAAGAAGGGTAGATATCGTATTTTTCGATGCGGAAGAAAAGGTTTTCGTAATAACTTTGCTTTCGTGATAAATTTCTCCTTAGACCGTAATGCCATAATAATGAGGGTAACTACGAACAGGCCAGGCATAGATTTTTATAATGTTTATTATTTGATTAAATGTAATCCTATTTTTTGTAAAAGAATTAGCGGTGTAAAAATTAAAACTTCTAAAAATATTCAGAGTAATTAAAACACATTAGGAAGTAATTATTTTGATATTATAACTTTTTTACAAAGGTCAAGATAATTATGTATACATTGGTCTCTATACGAGCTTCATGTCTATGACTTTCCTGATTTTCAGAAACTTAAAAACACAATTGCAATTCTTATGAATAAAACTTGTTTACTTTGCTAAGGCATTAACTTTGAATATCGTTATAGTTTCATGTTTAAATTGTTTTAAAGAAATGTAATAGCGCCGATTATTCTGAGAACGCAATACATCAAGTCATTCACAAAAAGACGCCAAACGATGCACAAGTTAGTTATTATTCAACTTTATTCCCACTTCCACCCATTACGTTTCCCTCTAGTGCCCGTAATAATTCTTTGTTAAGAGGAAAAAAGTTTTAAGTTGATGTGACACAGGGCATACATTTTTCTAGTCGCAAAACTTGGTAGTTGAGAGAGTTTACGTTTATTATTAATTACTGCAGTGTTACCCTTTCGCTGTTTTTCTTTCATTCTGCAGTAGCAGGGTGTTTATACCATTAGAGTAATTGCTTCATTCACCAAGTGTATGCACTCTTATAGAACATGACACTTGAGACGACTTTAATCACTTTTAGCTCTTATTTTCATGAGATTCACGGTACTTGAAACACGTATAGTTAGCCACACCTTTTACGGAGCGAACTAAAAGGTCAACTTTCACGTTCCTCCGATGTCCCAGCATAAAGTGCATGTAATTCTTTGTTGATAAGAGCACATCAGATTCATCCAAGCTCATGGTCACAAGTATTGATAAAATAATATTCGTATTTATGTCTCCACAGAACAAAGTACTCTAAAATAATTTTTGAAATAATAATCTGCAAATTTCCTAGTTTAAGAAAAATTGAGGCAATTAGAGTTACGGACCGGCAGAGTGCATCTACGTACTTGAAGCATTCATTAGTCAAGGCCTATAATGCATGTGCAGGTAGCAGTTTGTAGTTAAGTTTGAGTGAGGCTATGTCAGCGAGTGTTGTATAACACTCTGTACTTTCTTTGCGTGTAAATTGTGTGCCAATTGTTTTTGGTAGTTATGTCACGAAGTTAATAGTCCTGGAGAACGGGTTTCTATGTACGAAACAGAAGCGAAAACGGATTCTTGCAGAGAAGCGATACGGTAATTCGGAAGAAAGGATCCTAGAAAACATGTTCCAGGAAGAGAAACTCTTCGCCAACTTATTAAAATGTCACGAAAGAGAGTTGTTTTCAATGATAAGAAACATGTTTCGATCCGCCGTGTTGTTATGAAATATGGGTACTTCCTGCTCAGATACGGGCAATGTATTGCCGCTGAGGGGCATCATTTTCAACATCTATTATAACACACATTAGTGCTTATTGTTATCAGTTTTAAATGCATTTTAATGTTTTACCTTTAGTAAAAATATAAATGGTAAAACCATACTAAATTCAGCAAGGCGATTTTATTATTTCGGTTGCGACACATTGTATATACAATAGTATAAATTTATCACAGGCTTATACGCCATACTTTACTATAGAATTTCCTAAGATCTCACATATCCCGTGTGAATTTACTGTTATATTAATTTAGACTTACGAAGGCCTGAGTATCTGAAATAATATATATTAATAATGCTGAACACATTAAGACAGCAACGTGAGTAACATGCTTACACAAGTTTTGGACAGCGCTCTTGCATCAAGTACCTTAATTATAGCGACTTTAATACGACTGCAGCATTTTCGAAAGTACTGTTGTCATTGCATAAATAATGTAAAGGTTTATTTCTTCATAAAAGTGTTAACACCAGAAAGCTATGTTAAAGGCTTCGAAGGCTAGCTAATATACTACTTAATGCCACCACTAGATGAAGTATGTAATGAGCTAGTGCGTTTTAGGTAACCCAACAAACATTTAGTGTGTTGTTGACATAGTTCAGAGATGGAAGTGAGTAAAATAGAACAGCGGTTTTAGTCAAAATATCATTCCTCCATAGAAAAAATACACGGTGCGTTTTGCAGAGCCTCGTGAAACATTAGGTGTTATGTATTTGTTCCTAACGTACGGCGAAAACGTGATTACGCAATTGCGTAGCGTAGTAGTGCGGAAGTGTCACTGTGCTTAACGGAAGACAGACGCTAGACTGTGAGCTGACGTTTCTGGTCCAAAAGTTTCCGTATTCCACAGTAAGTCGTAATATTAAACATATGTGTAAGATTGCTGCCAAACGGGAGCTAAATGAGTAACTGAGACGTGTCAATCAGGAAGGTAGCGTCATGCTCAATTGATCATTACAGTGGAGAGCATGCGAACTGAACTCAACAATTCTTTCGACTTTGATTTGACTCTGAAACTTTGGGAAATGTTCAGCAAGAAATCTTCATGGCATTTCGGCGAGAGGTGACGACACATTAAATGAAACACATACAGTTGTTGTTGTTCACCGCTGGCCAGGATCTTGACAACCTGGGGAAATGAATTGAAGGATTTTTGGTGGCATAGTTAATTTTAACTTTACTTCTCTTTACTTTGTGGGTTATATATTTTTAAACAAAATCTTCCAGTATTAAAGTACGTATGACAGGCTTTCAAATGTATATATGTAGAAGAAATAAAATTATATACTGGTCCGCGAAAAGCCGGCCCAAAAACAAAAGTGCGCATTATAGGGCTTCTGAGCATTCATGCTTGAATATCCGCGAGCACAACAGATATTAGAAAGGACAGGACTCGTTTATAACGTCCGTAACTGAGTCCGTTGTACGCAACTTTTTGTAGTTTGTTAATAAAGCGTGTGAGCCTCCACTGTTGCAGACAACACTTCACTGGATACGGTTATAAATACTTCCTGTGGTGGAAACAGCCATCAGCTATGGGCTGCGATAACAATGCTCAATTTTCCTTTCCTCTTTCCGTCAATATTGCTTCATTATCTGGCTGGCCACCAACTTTGTTACATGCATGTCAGAGACCAGCTTGCTGTGGACACCAGCATTTGCCATGACTATGGAATGACTCTCATATATAAAAACAAACGTTCCCTTGTCAATGCTGTTACGTAGGCCATTTAAATTGAAAGTTTACAAAAACTCGCACACAAAATTGCTTACAGTATAGTGATTCCGTTTACATTTAACAATATAGCTTTAGGTAAGCAGCTAATTTTAAAGAAACGGGGATTAAATCTGTAATAACAGAGAAAAATCTTCATTGACAACAATCGACTGCATCATATCCAGTCAATCAAGGGAGATACGCTAAGAAAATAGAAATAGTCCAGGAATGAAGGCACAGATGATTATGATCTTGCAATGCATTAAAGTGATTCAGAATTGGGGTGTAAAGTATTAGAGCAATTGGTTCTGAAATAATGTGCAAATGCTAGTGAAGATTATTTGTCACATTACCAAATTTATAATGAAAAAAATGACTGTTGGGGGTATATTACATGGATAAAATAGGGCATGTTTATTTGATTATCTTGTAAATAAAGAAAAAAAAACATATCTACTCAAATAACTGTTAAAAAGAATAAAAATGTTGCTCCCTACTGAATGCGGTTCATGAAAAAGGAGCATATGGAATCGGTCATCATTATTTAAGAGCTAATGTCCTGTTCAGAGCACTGTAAATATAGCCCAGTTATTTTTATAAACCAAACGTATGTGACGTTCTTGAAACAGTCGTGGTGCCCGATTGTTTGACAAGCGTGTCTTAATTCAGAGGAGAGCAATATCTCTGAAAACCATTTCAAAATAAAATCTCAACTGATGTGAAAATGACAAATTTAACTTGTATTTAGATGCGGTTAAAATACTTTGTTATCTGAGCCTTGAATAGAGCAAAAAATATTCGAACACAGATCTTGAACTTATTGTGTAAATTTGCGCTATCGCACTTCTATTTATTAATTTTAGTTTTCTCGTTTAAATATAGCATCCCATGAAAATGTGCATTGCCTTGAATAGGGTGGTTCTTCAGCTTAATTGATTTTTCTTGAATAGTTTTTCGCTAGCTTGGTTACCGAAAATGCCCCCCTTTCTCTCAACTTGGATAAATAATATCACATAATCGTTTTTCTTTAACAATGTCCCGACTTTACCAACTTTTTCTTTTCACGAAAAACATTTGGGGCAGGAATCTCTTGTAATGTGTAAGTTGGGAGTTATTCCCTTTATGTATGATTTGCTCAAATAAAAGTGAAACCCTCATATTTCCTGTAATTCTTTTTGATAGGAATACATAAACATACAGGAAGTAAGAGTGATATATGGGTCATATCCATTACACACAGTCACCTTGTCTGTGTTCCAGCGAGTCACAAGGTTATGGATACCCTGAGCAAAGAATGTGGTTGACTGTAGAAGCATTCTTCAAGGAAACGGACCTCTCTCTGCGTGGCAGATGCTCCATGCAAGCCCCCATTCGCTGAGCCCATTGCTCCTCAGAAAGATCCTTGAGGACCCAATGCGCGCACACCTTAAAATAGATGCGACCACAAGTAAAACTATTTGCTCTTTCGCTTGTCATTTCGCATCGTTGGATTGAAGCAAATTGTGTGAACGGTTACATTTCAATTCAGTTTGAATTCTGCAGCTATTTAGTGAGTTAACGATGATCCCTCTAGAACACAGTTGGGATGTTCTGGAATACCTTAGGAATCAAGAGTGTAATGACAGCTCAAGGTGCCTTCAAACTGCATTTTCAGCATCAGACACCTAATGACAAAGACGATTGTGAAGTGGTATAGAACGTTCAGGAGAAGGGATGCATATGTAATCAAAGGAAAGGTCGTTCAGGTAAACTACCAGTCAATCAAAATTTGTGGAACATTGCGGAAGACGTTTGTGCTGAATGCCTAGTCTGCAAGGTCTATATTCTCGTCTGAGGTTTCACCCTTACAAACTTCAATTAGTGTATAAATTAAAACCTCATGCGTAATTCTAAACCCAAGATCGCGGGTTCGATCCCGGCCAGAAACGATGGAATTTTTCAAAATCCAAAGTAATGGCTTCCTTCGGAAGGGAAGTAAAGCCGCGGGTTCCATGTCGTGCATTTACGACACGATTTAGGAACTCAAGTCTGAAAGAAGAGGCCTCTGAGCAAACATTTGCCGGCCGTTTCACGCCCTGAATTGAATGGGACGCTGATGACCTGAGATGTTCAAGAGCGTCCATAAATAAGCCAAATAAAAGAAAAATGATGCGTGATGAGCCTTTAAAAGGAGTTACTTTGTGTAAACATTGCCACTAAGTCCTTCCCATTACCGCCACGGGTGGCCGAGGTCGTTAAGGCACGGACTCGTGAATGGGAGGTCTGTGGTTCGAATCCCGCCAGGACTGTCCACCCTGACTGAGGTTTTTTGCAGGTTTTCCTCAGTCCTAATAAATGGCAAATGCCGGGGAGGTACCCTAAACTTAGTTTTATTTTTGATTTGTTTTATTTAATGATGCTCTTTAAAATCTCAAGTCATCCGCGTACCATTCAATTCCGGGCGTGAAACGGCCGACAAATTTTGCTCAGAGCCTCTCCTTTCAGGCTTGAGGTTCTTTTTCGTGCCGTAAATGTACGATACGGGACCTACGGCTTTACTTCCCTTCCGAAGAAAGCCATACTTAGGATTTTTACGCCCGAAAAAATCCATCGATCCTGGCCGGGTTTGAACCCGCAACCGGGGATTTATAAGACAAGTATGGTTACCACTACACCACCAGGACCGACCCTAAACTTAGGCCTGGAACGATTCCTTCCTTAAAAAAATCCTTTCTCAATATTTCATTTCATGTATCATCAGTGTCCATCGCTTGCGGTGCCTCTGTAGCAAAAAACGGGCGTTAAACACCATTTATTCATTCCATCCCATTGCATATATTGGGATCACGTGTTGCGCAAGTGCGAGTTTCAAGGCAGTACTCTTGAGGACATATTCAGTGCCTATGAGATACACAATAAACTCTTTTACTTTCTTTTTCTAATGCCACGACTACCGAGAAGCGACACTGTATATGGTTACGATTAAGGAATATTTCTGTGGACGCCCTGTATTTTATGAGGGGTTGTAAGAGTTTAATATCAGAAATTAGCAATACAAAAATATTTAATAAAACTGAGAAACAACACGTCCTTAATTTTTTCTCCCAAGTTATATAGTTTATTGCAATACTAAGGTCACATAATGCAGCGTTATTAAAAAATGAATGTGTTGAAAGTGAAACCAATATTAGATATGAAATAAGTACTTTTGTATTCAACATTTGTTGAAGGGACATGTGTTTTTCTTCAAATTCGTGAATCGTATCCCATGATTAGAAACAATAAAGAGGGGAGAATGGAGCTGGGTTTGTAAAAAATTGAAGGTTCAAACATTGTATAGTATGACAAGATCGAAATTTCAGTTTTTTGCCATAATTTCACCGATGCTCTCCATAAAGCCATGCTAGGCTCACTTCCCAATTACACATACTCTGGGAAGACTAGACTGAAATAATGCAGTAACATCTAGCAAGTAATGATAGATAACGTGTGTGCGAGTATACACAGTCAATCACTGCTAGTGAACTATGTTATGGTGTAACAACGCAGCAACATTTTGTTGTATTTTCTGTCTATGTGCCAAGTCTCTTGTTTAAATAAACAGCGAATGTAGATAAGATAGCAAGTGACAACGGCCGACGTGAACGACACATAACTTCAAGGACGCGGGAGATGAATGAACGTGATGTTTGCAATTGTTTGTTGTCATATTTCACGCTCACTTGTTAATGCGCAGTCACTTTTTTTAATGTTTTCTTAGGACAAACAGCATGACACCGCACACAGTAACACAGTGTAATTAATCTCACTTTTATTCCCGCTCTTGGGAATCAAGAAAAAACGAGAAACACGTTTTTATTCATATTAATTTTATAAAATACCGTTTGGCATCAGGCTAAAGCCCTACTTGTGCACTTATAACTTTTAATCCTTATATCTTAATGTTAAGTGAGCACGGAGTATTGTGATTGTGATGCATAGAAAAGAAGGAATAGCGCTGTCTGAAATTAAATACAGAGTCTTAGAGAAAAAGGGGTAAATTTTGAAACTGGATTAAAATGCAACGCAAATATGTATAAGATCTGTGTTAAAAACACTGTATCCCAGCATTTCACTTATAACAATACGGTGACTGCATTAGATGAGGACGAGATACAGGCGGGATCAGTTGATCTTCGACAAATGTGAACATTCGCTCAAAGCATAGATACAATGGATCACTAGCCCGCTAGTAATCATTTCTTCGTTTGCCACCACTTTAACAATCATTCGTCCGCAAAGCAGCCAAATTGTGAATGAAAAACTCCAGAAACACGGCTTAGCTTTAAAGAAGAAAACTGTGAGAAGAAGAATATCGAATTCTATGTGGGTCTTAAGCGAAACGTTATCAGCTTGAATAACCTCTAAAACAGAGAGCATGCACTTTTGCCCAATCTCAATACTTTATCTGAAGTTGTGCAGGAAACAAAGTATTAGGGACGAAGTGGCAACAACGCAGCAGCAGAGAAGTTAATGTCCGGACAGAAACGGGCGATATCACACAGGTGAAAATATTTCTTCCATTTCTCAGAGGGAACTGCAGAGAATAGTGGTTAATTTCATAAGCCGATGTATGGAAAATGAGGGGGGGGAGGCGTTGCCAGCATCATCTTGTTTCATAATGGTGATTAAACGGTAAGAGAGTTAGTAATAATCAATGCTGCGGATTCCTGACTCTCGTTCACCGCGGTACCAGCTTCAACCGACCGACCGGCCGTTACGCGTGGAACGGGCCGGGAGAAAAATCATCCATTACATCAAATGATCTATCTGTCAGTCAATCACTAGTTTAAAAGAGACATTGATGGGCAATTAGTGACTTACTCGCTTGGAATTCGAGCACATAATCCTTTTCATCTTTCATCAACCCCATTTTTAATAAATAATCTTGCTTAAAATAATTTTGTTCACATTGATTTGTACAAGGGTTCAGAAAGTATTAACACGTGTTCATCTAGGATATTGATAAAAATGAGTTGACAATGTTATTTTTGTTATTATAGTAACACCTCATTTATGAACAGATTGTGCAAGAGTGTGAAACGCTGGATGTCAGTTCTAATTGCGTAATATACAGTATTGAGATGGGTGTCAAAGTGAAGGTTCCCTGCTTGTATTTAGAACACTAGCCGTGTTGCACATGTCTGTGACAACGTCAGATTATCATGAGTAGATGCTGGCTGCGGTAAATCATCAAAGTCCGCAGCGATTAATTCATTAGCTCTTGCCTCAACGCGAAGTGATCTGTGCGGGAGGTGAAAACTGTCCAACGTGACAAAGTCAAACGATTGAAACTTATTACGCTGTTTCTGCAATTAATGGAAGGTACTCCAAACATTTTCAATCGGTTGATTCGAAAGAAGTGTATTTTTTCCTCTGCTGATATGTGAACAGGTAGAAATTTTGTTACTATGCATATTGGAAGTGCACGCGTTCAAAACAAAAGTTACACTTAGTGCTTTTTAAGAGCATGGAATTAAGAAGATGAACAGAATATGGCAAAAACCTGTAGTGTGGAACAACTTCCTGTGGTGTAACGTCAAACAAGCCCGAGCGAGGCTTTGCAACAAGTTTCCTGCCCATCTCATTTCCAGGTTTGGGAACATCGCCTGACCACCATACTCGCCAGGCTTAAAAGCTCTAGACATGTTACGCCACGCCCACAATCCATACAAGCGTTAAAAGAAATCCAAGAGCGTTTGCTGTAACTTCACACCAACTTTGGCTAAAGATGTGTCGAGTTCTAGAAATCATTTGTAAATTTATATATTCGTTGCAATATAGTCACGTTTTACACAATAATCCCCACTTTATAGGCAATTGTGCGTTTATTTTGTAACATGCAAGTGTTAGAAATGAATGACGTTTTGAAATTAGTCGGTGCTTATGTAAAGTGTGAAATTTATTTTTACACTTAATATATTGACAGTAAAATGCCCGTACAAACATAACATAAATAATTAATGTGTAATTTCAACACTCACACACATAGAAACAGGTTATAATCGAGCAGGGCACTTGAGACTGAATTTCAGAGGCCCGGGTTCAAATCCCTCGAGGCCGATCATCTTAACCTTCCGGTTATTTCCTGATTTCTTCTCGTCACTTAATGTTATGCAAGGAAATTTCCTTAGCACTAATTGTAACTCTCCCATTTCATTCCAATGGTTCTGTCCCGAACCATGGGCAAGTTCCCCAGGCGTCTGGTTTGAAAGCGAACCTTGGAAAACGTTACCGCCGGGGTTCGCCGTGTTCAATCTGCAATCAATGTTAAGGAACAGTGACGGTAACAAAACAGAAATGCCCTAGGTAATGCATTTAGTTCCAGTTTTGGCTAGTCTGTTTAGAATGACAGGAGTTCCTAAATTTTCTCAAGACCGAAATTTGGCATTTAGTGCTGCTATCAGTTTGAGCGAAAATCGTATCAGTTCAGCAGAAGAAGAAAGTTGTTAATAGAACGCCCAGTCCATTGTTAAGGTTTCGTCGTTACTATAGAAGCCAAGAGGATAAACACATGATATAAACAGATTCTGGACAGGGGAAGCGTTTTGAATAGACATGGAGGAGACCGGCGTGTCTCCAGCGAGCAAGCAGAGAATGAAAGTCAGTGCGTCAGATAGCACGAGAATTTCAGACACCACAGACAGCTGTGCTTAAGGTTGCGTTTCTATGCTTACACTACAGATTCTACTACAGACACCACAAATAGCTGTACAAGGTTGCGTTTCTATGCTTACACTACAGATTCTACTGTAGAAATCATAAAACAGCTGTACTTAAGTTTGCGTCTCTATGCTTACACTACAGATTCTACTGCAGACATCATAAAACAGCTGTACTTAAGTTTGCGTTTCTATGCTTACGCTACAGATTCTACTGCAGACATCACAAACAGCTATACTTAAGTTTGCGTCTCTATGCTTACACTACAGATTCTACTGCAGACATCATAAAACAGCTGTACTTAAGTTTGCGTCTCTATGCTTACACTACAGATTCTACTGTAGACATCATAAAACAGCTGTACTTAATGTTGCGTCTCTATGCTTACACTACAGATTCTACTGCAGACATCATAAAACAGCTGTACTTAATGTTGCGTCTCTATGCTTACACTACAGATTCTACTGCAGACATCATAAAACAGCTGTACTTAAGTTTGCGTCTCTATGCTTACACTACAGATTCTACTGTAGACATCATAAAACAGCTGTACTTAAGTTTGCGTCTCTATGCTTACATTACAGATTCTACTGCAGACATCATAAAACAGCTGTACTTAAGTTTGCGTCTCTATGCTTACACTACAGATTCTACTGTAGACATCATAAAACAGCTGTACTTAAGTTTGCGTCTCTATGCTTACACTACAGATTCTACTGTAGACATCATAAAACAGCTGTACTTAAGTTTGCGTCTCTATGCTTACACTACAGATTCTACTGCAGACATCATAAAACAGCTGTACTTAAGGTTGCGTCTCTATGCTTACACTACAGATTCTACTGCAGACATCACAAACAGCTGTACTTAAGTTTGCGTCTCTATGCTTACACTACAGATTCTACTGCAGACATCACAAACAGCTATACTTAAGTTTGCGTTTCTATGCTTACACTACAGATTCTACTGTAGACATCATAAAACAGCTGTACTTAAGTTTGCGTCTCTATGCTTACACTACAGATTCTACTGTAGACATCATAAAACAGCTGTACTTAAGTTTGCGTCTCTATGCTTACACTACAGATTCTACTGCAGACACCACAAATAGCTGTACTTAAGTTTGCGTCTCTATGCTTACACTACAGATTCTACTGCAGACATCACAAACAGCTATACTTAAGTTTGCGTCTCTATGCTTACACTACAGATTCTACTGCAGACACCACAAATAGCTGTACAAGGTTGCGTTTCTATGCTTACACTACAGATTCTACTGCAGACATCACAAACAGCTATACTTAAGTTTGCGTCTCTATGCTTACACTACAGATTCTACTGCAGACACCACAAATAGCTGTACAAGGTTGCGTTTCTATGCTTACACTACAGATTCTACTGCAGACATCACAAACAGCTGTACTTAAGTTTGCGTCTCTATGCTTACACTACAGATTCTACTGCAGACATCACAAACAGCTGTACTTAAGTTTGCGTCTCTATGCTTACACTACAGATTCTACTGCAGACATCACAAACAGCTATACTTAAGTTTGCGTTTCTATGCTTACACTACAGATTCTACTGTAGACATCATAAAACAGCTGTACTTAAGTTTGCGTCTCTATGCTTACACTACAGATTCTACTGCAGACACCACAAATAGCTGTACTTAAGTTTGCGTCTCTATGCTTACACTACAGATTCTACTGCAGACATCACAAACAGCTGTACTTAAGGTTGCGTCTCTATGCTTACACTACAGATTCTACTGCAGACATCACAAACAGCTATACTTAAGTTTGCGTCTCTATGCTTACACTACAGATTCTACTGCAGACATCATAAAACAGCTGTACTTAAGTTTGCGTCTCTATGCTTACACTACAGATTCTACTGCAGACATCACAAACAGCTGTGCTTAATGTTCCGTCTCTATGCTTACACTACAGATTCTACTGCAGACATCACAAACAGCTATACTTAAGTTTGCGTTTCTATGCTTACACTACAGATTCTACTGCAGACATCACAAACAGCTGTACTTAATGTTCCGTCTCTATGCTTACATTACAGATTCTACTGCAGACATCACAAATAGCTGTACAAGTTTGCGTTTCTATGCTTACACTACAGATTCTACTGCAGACATCACAAACAGCTGTACTTAAGGTTGCGTCTCTATGCTTACACCAAAGATTCTACTGCAGACATCACAAACAGCTGTACTTAAGGTTGCGTCTCTATGCTTACACTACAGATTCTACTGCAGACATCACAAACAGCTGTACTTAAGGTTGCGTCTCTATGCTTACACTACAGATTCTACTGCAGACATCACAAACAGCTGTACTTAAGGTTGCGTCTCTATGCTTACACTACAGATTCTACTGCAGACATCACAAACAGCTGTACTTAAGGTTGCGTCTCTATGCTTACACTACAGATTCTACTGCAGACATCACAAACAGCTGTACTTAAGGTTGCGTCTCTATGCTTACACCAAAGATTCTACTGCAGACATCACAAACAGCTGTACTTAAGGTTGCGTCTCTATGCTTACACCAAAGATTCTACTGCAGACATCACAAACAGCTGTACTTAAGGTTGCGTCTCTATGCTTACACTACAGATTCTACTGCAGACATCACAAACAGCTGTACTTAAGGTTGCGTCTCTATGCTTACACCAAAGATTCTACTGCAGACATCACAAACAGCTGTACTTAAGGTTGCGTCTCTATGCTTACACCAAAGATTCTACTGCAGACATCACAAACAGCTGTACTTAAGGTTGCGTCTCTATGCTTACACTACAGATTCTACTGCAGACATCACAAACAGCTGTACTTAAGGTTGCGTCTCTATGCTTACACTACAGATTCTACTGCAGACATCACAAACAGCTGTACTTAATGTTCCGTCTCTATGCTTACATTACAGATTCTACTGCAGACATCACAAATAGCTGTACAAGTTTGCGTTTCTATGCTTACACTACAGATTCTACTGCAGACATCACAAACAGCTGTACTTAAGGTTGCGTCTCTATGCTTACACCAAAGATTCTACTGCAGACATCACAAACAGCTGTACTTAAGGTTGCGTCTCTATGCTTACACTACAGATTCTACTGCAGACATCACAAACAGCTGTACTTAATGTTCCGTCTCTATGCTTACATTACAGATTCTACTGCAGACATCACAAATAGCTGTACAAGTTTGCGTTTCTATGCTTACACTACAGATTCTACTGCAGACATCACAAACAGCTGTACTTAAGGTTGCGTCTCTATGCTTACACTACAGATTCTACTGCAGACATCACAAACAGCTGTACTTAAGGTTGCGTCTCTATGCTTACACCAAAGATTCTACTGCAGACATCACAAACAGCTGTACTTAAGGTTGCGTCTCTATGCTTACACCAAAGATTCTACTGCAGACATCACAAACAGCTGTACTTAAGGTTGCGTCTCTATGCTTACACTACAGATTCTACTGCAGACATCACAAACAGCTGTACTTAAGGTTGCGTCTCTATGCTTACACTACAGATTCTACTGCAGACATCACAAACAGCTGTACTTAAGGTTGCGTCTCTATGCTTACACCAAAGATTCTACTGCAGACATCACAAACAGCTGTACTTAAGGTTGCGTCTCTATGCTTACACCAAAGATTCTACTGCAGACATCACAAACAGCTGTACTTAAGGTTGCGTCTCTATGCTTACACTACAGATTCTACTGCAGACATCACAAACAGCTGTACTTAAGGTTGCGTCTATATGCTTACACTACAGATTCTACTGCAGACATCACAAATAGCTGTACAAGGTTGCGTTTCTATGCTTACACTACAGATTCTACTGCAGACATCACAAACAGCTGTACTTAAGGTTGCGTCTCTATGCTTACACTACAGATTCTACTGCAGACATCACAAACAGCTGTACTTAAGGTTGCGTCTCTATGCTTACACTACAGATTCTACTGCAGACATCACAAACAGCTGTACTTAAGGTTGCGTCTCTATGCTTACACCAAAGATTCTACTGCAGACATCACAAACAGCTGTACTTAAGGTTGCGTCTCTATGCTTACACTACAGATTCTACTGCAGACATCACAAACAGCTGTACTTAATGTTCCGTCTCTATGCTTACATTACAGATTCTACTGCAGACATCACAAACAGCTATACTTAAGTTTGCGTCTCTATGCTTACACTACAGATTCTACTGTAGACATCATAAAACAGCTGTACTTAATGTTGCGTCTCTATGCTTACACTACAGATTCTACTGCAGACATCACAAACAGCTATACTTAAGTTTGCGTCTCTATGCTTACACTACAGATTCTACTGCAGACATCATAAAACAGCTGTACTTAAGTTTGCGTCTCTATGCTTACACTACAGATTCTACTGCAGACATCACAAACAGCTATACTTAAGTTTGCGTCTCTATGCTTACACTACAGATTCTACTGCAGACATCATAAAACAGCTGTACTTAAGTTTGCGTCTCTATGCTTACACTACAGATTCTACTGTAGACATCACAAACAGCTGTACTTAATGTTCCGTCTCTATGCTTACACTACAGATTCTACTGCAGACATCACAAACAGCTGTACTTAAGGTTGCGTCTCTATGCTTACACTACAGATTCTACTGCAGACATCACAAACAGCTGTGCTTAAGGTTGCGTCTCTATGCTTACACTACAGATTCTACTGCAGACATCACAAATAGCTGTACAAGTTTGCGTCTCTATGCTTACACTACAGATTCTACTGCAGACATCACAAATAGCTGTACAAGTTTGCGTCTCTATGCTTACATTACAGATTCTACTGCAGACATCACAAACAGCTGTACTTAAGGTTGCGTCTCTATGCTTACACTACAGATTCTACTGCAGACATCACAAATAGCTGTACAAGTTTGCGTTTCTATGCTTACACTACAGATTCTACTGCAGACACCACAGACAGCTGTACAAGGTTGCGTTTCTATGCTTACACTACAGATTCTACTGCAGACATCACAAACTGCTGTACTTAAGCTTGCGTCTCTATGCTTACACTACAGATTCTACTGCAGACACCACAAACAGCTGTACTTAAGCTTGCGTCTCTATGCTTACACCAAAGATTCTACTGCAGACATCACAAACAGCTGTACTTAAGTTGCGTCTTTATGCTTACACTAAAGATTCTACTGCAGACACCACAAACAGCTGTACAAGGTTGCGTTTCTATGCTTACACTACAGATTCTACTACAGATAAAGACACGAAATGCATTTGTTGTGAGTTTCTTAACAGAATAGATGAAAAACTCGCTTTTTGGCAAATATGGTATTTTGCACGAGTTCACACTTCAAAATTCAATGAGCATAGTGTTCGAAGTTGTGGTCCAGAGACTACACATTATGGATAACGAACGTGACAGCCAAAAATTGAGCCTTTTGTGTGACTTGACAGTCATTGATCCATTTTCTTTACAAGTACATTATCATACAAACGACGTACCTGGGCCCGTTGAGCACCTGCAATCAAACATGTGGTTTCAACAAGATGGTGCTCCACCCCAATGTTTGCAGCCTGTGCTGACAGAAGTGGATGAAACTTTCTGCGACGTTGAACAGAAAATGTTAGACCCATGCATTGGACTCCACGTTTACCCTACACCATGTCCCCGTTTTTATTTATTTATTTATTTATTTTTACGCTACGTGAACGACATGGTGTACAGTACCGAAGAGCGGGACTTCGAGACCTTGCTTGAATTGTTGAAGCTTTTGGTATAATCGCTCCGGACATCTGAGAGAGAACCTACATGTACGTCGACCCCAGACTAGACATACTTCGTATCACCAGTGATGCTCACTCGAAGTTCATTGAATTTTATTCGCGAACTTAGAACGTCGGTCCTGGTGGTGTAGTGGTTACCATACTTGCCTCTTAAACCCAAAAGGCGGGTTCGAACCCGGCCAGGATCTATGGATTTTTTCGGGCGTAAGAATCCTAAGTATGGCTTCCTTCGGAAGGGAAGTAAAGCCGTAGGTCCCGTGTCGTACATTTGCGGCACGAAAAAGAACCTCAAGCCTGAAAGAGAGGCTTCTGAGCAAAATTTGTCGGCCGTTCACGCCCTGAGTTGAATGGGACGCTGATGACCTGAGTTGTTAAATAGCGTCCATAAATAAATCAATCAATAATAAGAACTTAGAAGTACTTTTTTAATAAATTTCCCTTGTCGCTATTGCTTTGGTATTGAAAACAAAAACAAATTAGAGCTTTTCGGCCAGACACAGTAGACCGGCATAGCAAGCAGAGCCCTCAGCTTCGATAAAGTGTAGCTAAGACTGCGCCCAATTTTACCTTCAAGTCAAGGCAGTACTCGAAAGCAAAAAAGAATTAATTATTTTAATTAGGGACATGAGCGGTGGAAGCTTACGCATTCATTTAATACTCACTCATTACGTTCACTTGAATAATGAACAGTTTCGCACAATTTTCAAGGCTAGTGCATCCACCCACGGCATCATTAATCCTCTGGTGTGCACCACCACATTCTTCCACCGCAAAACCGTGGTCTGAGCTAATGCTGGCCGCAGGAGGCTGGCGACTTCCGTTATCGTAAATTTCGCATTATGTCCGGGCACATCAACTTTACAGCAACACACGTTCGTTTACGACACACCGACCGCGAAGTAAACATATGAACCTCGAGTGCAGCAAGCGGATCGCTGCTTACGTTTTCCATGTCTTATCTATGGCGTCGTCGGTTTGGTAGCAAGCAGATTTCCTAAAGACAAGAGGTTTCCAAACTTGTTAAATACTTTTGAGTGTGGGTTTTATTTACTACTGCGTGGGAAATGTTCCTGTAGAAAAAAAAAGTTTACTCAATATCATTAGATATCATTTTAAAAGCAATCACAATTTTAGTATATGCAGCAAAATCATTTCTAGTACTTTGAACAGATACCGCAGTGGCGCTACCTTCCTTAATGATATTTTGGAATACTTAACACTTTGTAAAGCTAAGATGTTAGTATAAACTAGAATTTGTTTTGGATGTCATTTGAAAAATATGAATTTAGGGAAATTTAACTATGAATGATATATTTCTGCGAACATGGAGTCATTAATGATCGCAGATGATGCTTGAACTTATGTTTGTACAGTTGTGTTTAACTAGCTGAAATTCTACCAAAAAGTAAGCAAAAATCTCTTTGAACTGTACCTTACTTTTTAATTTTCAAGTTCAACGTTTTTATTTTGATAAGAATCAGAGCTAAGCAGTTTCTTCGCATTAATACCATGTTGCGAATATATATATATATATATATATATATATATATATATATATATATATATATCCTTAAATTTGAAAGTACTATCAATATATGTATGTGTACATTAAAAATAGTTTGTAAAATATTTATAACTATAGAAACATTCATTTTATTATCAATGCTATTTATTTATTATTCGACATAAATAAACATGTTAATAACAGTGTTTTTATTTTTTATTTATTTATTTTTCATTTCTAAGGCTTCTCTGAACTTTCCTAGCTCTTTAAACCACTCCTTATGGGATCGCGAACCACACTTTAATCACAATCTTAAAGTATGCATATTCATTTTAAAAATGTCCAGTTCCTCCTTAGACAGTCTTACGTAAAAGAAGGTATTTAACAATATTGACGGCATTGTTGGAAATTACTCCAAAAATGATTCTTTTGTAAAAGACCGAACATCGTTCTAAAAATGAATTTACCTGATACCCATGTTTATAGTAATTTTATTTTGTTCGTAGTAAACATCACTTTTAACAGGTGTCGTAAATAACCCTTTGCTTAAAAACAAGTGTAATTTTCATACCCACTACGAAGAAAAAAAGTTTATCTAGATATTTATTTAGCTAAATATTTCACTTAAAATGCATGTCTTTTGAAGAAAATAGATTTATTTAGCACAATTTCTAAAAAACCTATATGCTTTTTAAAAATTTCAACATTTGAAAATTTTGAACACTTATCTCTGTTCGTGTTCTTTAACTTCATCTACGACTCACATATAGCTCAATTTGAATTCTAGTACATTTTCTGAATGCTTGAGAGAAACAAAGAGTGAAAGCTCCTATCACTGCATGTTGAACGGGTTACAAGATTCAAATGCTGCCGTTCTTTGTACTTATAGTTCATATATTGGCTGCCATAAAGTTATGTTTGCCCTTTATATTACTTTCAGGTTCAAAATCTGTTATTCCAGGAGTTTGTATACATAATATAAAATATGTTTTGAGTCCTGATCATTTACACCACGTTTTCTGTGAAGCTGCCATTGCTTTTAAGCGAAAAAAGAAACAATTATCACGAGTTACACTGCATTTTGTACGTAAATACATGCAAAAATCAGAGAAGTGAGAGAAATTGCTTATTACCTTTAAAAACAGGAAAACTGGACTTGCATATGAAGCCATATCCTCAAAATTCTAAAGTTGGTTAAATAAAACTATACTTGAAACCTAAGTGCACACCTTAAAACAAAAATGTTTCGTTTATTATAGTTTTATTACGGTACACCTCCAGTTTTTCAAAACTAGTAAGTATATTATTACACAGCCAGTTTCCAAATATAACAAGACCTGGGATTTTAGTACCAAAAGATGACTAGCGTTGTCATGCAAAATTACAGAATTAAAAAAAAAAAAAAAAAAAAAAAGCAGAACAATCTGACAACTCTCGGAATTCTTACAAAATTCATCAAACAAAAGTGCAACAATTTCCGTGTGTTTAAACGAAACCTCATCCAAAACATATACAAAGTAATTCAGTTTTAAAACCAAACATTTTATGTGAATCTTACTGTAATTGCAAGAGAGAAGCAGTGCCTCTGTTTGGAATTATTCTTAATGGCCTAATGGACATAAATAATTGAGCCGTGGTGCAAACTTGAGCAGGTTTTTGTTGACGCTAAAATGTTGCTCATGTATAAGATATATATAGATTACTGTCCCTTTACAAAGTATGACTGCTATCTTCGACTGAGTGCTTATCTCAAACCTTTGCTAATTTTAACACCCTATATAACACGGTTCAAAACCTGTTTATGAGAAGAGATGACAATATTAAGTGTTTTTCAATTATAATGGTAAGATATTATAATAAACATTGCTTCAAGTGTATATGTATTTCAATATGAGTACCACGTTTGACTAAGCATAACAGAAAGCTTAGAGCCGAAAAGAGGTTACATCTAGGGCTTTAAACCTGACTTGATCTCCAGATTATACCTATTTTATTCTCTGTGCAAGTGGAAATGTCCTCCTGGACACTAGTATACTAAAAATTCAAATTAATATCCTAATTTGTTCGCACTTCGACCGTGAACACAGAGTACAAACTGAATGCTAAACATTCTGTGGTTTGAGAAGCAGGCTAGCTTACAGGCTCTTACACCCTTCAAAGGCAATAATCACTATGGTAATGCAATTCGTTTTCCAGACAATTTAGCAAATAATTAAGCAAATTAAATTTGCATCCATTTCCCTTATAGCTGAGAACAAGGTTAGATGAAAGTATTTGTTTTCAAGTTGTAGGGATAGCTCTCCTAAGGCCTTTAATATGCATACAAATGTTGTGGCTCACTAAGTGGGATGTACAAACTGTCCATTCTCCTTGCTCCCTTCACCACCGCCATGAACAAAGCGGAGTGTGAGGAGGAAAGCGCAACTAGATCATTTGTGTACTAAACTAATCGCCGTAACCCTGTATCATGAAGATTAGGTCGTTTTGCACTGTGCAGTACAAACTGAACATTTTACGTTATTTATCTTTTGGCACAGATACATAAGAAATTTGGTTGGTTGACACCTCGTTGAGACTCAATGTTTATTGCACTTTTTTCAATGAACAAAAGGCTTCACGTTGCAGACATTTTTCAAAACCTATAAAAGTTTTATTTAATGTTTACAAAAGCCAATGAACATATCTATGCTTTGATTTTTCTAAATGAAGTAAATTTTTAACAAAAAAAAAATTAAAACACAAAACTTACTTTAATCTAAAGTAAAAAAGTACAACTTCTTACAAGTGTAAGATATTTGAAACGTGCTACTTTTAAGTCAGAGAGAACGAACGTTCCGTTTATCTGAATAAGTTTAAGTTGTTAGAAATCAATGGGGCTGCTCTTGTGCCACTTTTGCACTCACGTGTGAACTTAATCGACATTTCACATTCGTGTTTTCTTCCTTTCAGCATCTTCTCAAAGTTGAAATGACTTCATGGTAAAAGCGTTAGCCTATTGACTGACACACCTCTTGGTTAACGAACATGTAAGGGACATACATTTTATGAGCGTCTTCCTTACTTAGCATACGCTCCGGGTTTGGGCTAAGATTTTGATTTAATAACTATAAATTAGAGAGCCTCTTCGCTGGGTATCCAATGACCCAGGTATTCACGTATGAATGTGTTAAGCAATAAAGGCAATAAGTTTAAAATGTTTTCTAAGATTTGAATAGTTTTATAAATGTTTCTCTCTAGGTAATTTTAGTAATGTTTTATCAGGTGATTTTCAAGGCATTAAGTGATATACTCAAATTGATCTTGTCTTAGCAATGAATTGTATAGCCATGCCTTTCATATTTGTTTAATTATGTTCTTTGAGGCATGAAGACAAGTTTTTTGTGGCCTAGTTGATTATTAACGTTTTGCTCGAGATTTAACATATCTCGTAATCAAATGGACCAAATTATTTATAATTTCTTTTTAAGGTCTTAGTTTAAAATCTGTTAATGTTTGCCATTGTTTGAAACTGATCGAAATGTTCACGAAACAGATTTTGCAACCATCATGGGTGGCGTCGGTCCTGGTGGTGTAGTGGTTACCATACTTGCCTCCTAAACCCAAGATCGCGGGTTCGAACCCGGCCAGGACCGATGGATTTTTTTCGGGGCGTAAAAATCCTAAGTATGGCTTCCTTCGGAAGGGAAGTAAAGTCGTGGGTCCCGTGTCGTACATTTACGGCACGAAAAAGAACCTCAAGCCTGAAAGAGAGGCCTCTGAGCAAAATTTGTCGGCCGTTTCACGCCCTGAGTTGAATGGGACGCTGATGACCTGAGATGTTAAAGAGCGTCCTTAAATAAACCAATCAATCAAATCAAATCATGGGTGGCGTGTTTATGTTTCTTCGGCTCTGGGCCTTCATCACGTACACCCAGTGACCCAGGTAGGGTGTAGTTTTGAAACATTTTATGGTTAAATAATTGATTACATTGTACTATATGTACTAATTTAAATTGTTTGTTGTTATACTTTTTGGTAAGTCAATATATCTAGTTATTGTAATTAAGGGACAGCATTGAATGTTTATTTGTTAGGAGATTTTATAATATGCTTGCGCCCTCATTTTCATTTACCTGAATTTTCATTGAATATTATAAGGTAAATGCGGCAAAGATTTACAAATTTAAAACTTCAAAAATTTCAAGATTTGTGGTTTTATAGTTTCAACTTTAATAATTCAAGTGTTTTATAATTATTTAAATTATTACGTTTACACCAGCTTACACGCTTTGTCATTATAAAGTCATATCTATTGAACATTAATTATTATTGTTCAGTATATTATTCCGAATATCTCAGTGTTAGAAACTGTAAATTATTCTTATTCTCCCGTATTGTGAAGTTGTCTTTCCATGGTCATATTCTGGAGGTTTTCCTTCCAGAATGCTCCCAAAGTCAGAAATAATGTGAAAACGTCGAATACAGGTCATTCAATTAATTTACCTGTGACATGGTGCAATTTTATTAACTTGTATGTGTGCCTTCTTTTCCTGACTGCTAACTTCAGTGTTTTGTGATACAATAAGCCAAAGTATGTTATTATTTGTATGAATAAATTAATTTTACGTCTGGGGGCTAACAATGAAAAATAATCTTTAACATTTTAGTTCTGCTATAAAGATATATTATTCGTTTAAACTAGAAACATTGCAATTTTCCAACCTGTTACCTTGAGTGCATTTACTGTTGATTGAAACAAATGAAAGGTTATGAAATATAAGTATATGAGTGCCTTAATGCAACAAAGTAATGTGTTGCCGAACGGCGATCGAGGACAACAAACTCAAGTGATTCAGTTCCCGCGCCCCGGTCTTGCCACTTTAATGAGTCATCAGAATAAAGTGAGGTTAAGTTTTTTGAACCGCCTCAAATCAAATCCCTCATCAGTTAATGGAGCACATAGGTGAATGAAATAAGCACTTGCGTATAGAAGTTCAGCGACTTCATTCAACGCTGCAAGCATAGCCTCTTAGCATCCTTCTTAGCTTAGTGAAAAAAATGACCGCGCAAAGAAAATTATATCCAAAATATCCACCTCTACTATTCCAACTATAATAAATGTTTCTCTATTGAAGATATATTGCCAAAGTGGCTTCACAGCCATTCCATGTTTGAAACATTCTATACGGAATATTTGAAAAATATACTTCAGGAATGAGTTCTTAACATGCAGACAAAAATGCATTGAAGTTATTTGAGTTAAGGGCCGCCCGAGTGCTGTTGCTTACTGGAAGCGGAAAATGAGAGATACAGTTGCAGCAAAAGTTAGCTATTTATTGAAAGTATAACATGAACTGTATTTATAAGCACTAACATATGTTATGAGAGATGATAAAAATGATGCCCCTCAGCCGCAATAAATTGCAGGCATCTGTGCGGAAAATTCCTGCTATTTCATATAGCCTTTCATCAGTAATAACATGGCAGTTAGGGAACACATTTTTTGTCAATGTGAGATCCTGTTTCTCCTAAGTTTTAACAAGTTGGTGGAACCTGGAACACGAATGGCAGGATATTTTATGGCGAATCGCCTAACACTTCTCTTCAAGAATCCGTTTTTACATATGGTACACTTACTCAGATAATTAACGGCCGCTTGTTGGAAACAAAGATCACTTTGTGCTCGAAGCTGCAGGCACGGTCCAGAAAGCATGCTATTACAGCACATTATGTGATTTCGAGTGGTACTGACATAAATTAACCTTTAATGAAACATATGTTTCTTCATAAAAACCATACATGTTTACCAATTTGTTTATTAAAACCAATATGTAAAGAAGATTAAACGGAATACAGTTAGCAGCTGTATTCTAATACAAAAGCGTACCAAAAAGAACAGCTCTGACGTTCCAACATCAAAGCACCCGGGCGGTTCTTAATATATTAAATGTATGAGGCAATGTGGGTTCGAATCTCGCAAACTGCTAAACTTTATATTTTTAGCTTTTTCGTTGTTTGCATGAACAACAACTGAGTCTAGAGTTAATTTTTAAATATAAGTGAAAGCTTTAATACTTTCAGCTTTGAAATGATTATTGCTGCCTTAAGACCTTTTCCCTTAGGCCTTAAAAATTAAATGTATATATTTGAGACCCGGCTCGATCTATATTAACAATTAAAATAAACAAAACTAAAAATAAAAAAAAAACAAATTAATATCCAGTCTCATATCCTTCATGGTCAAAAATCTTGTTACTTCTTCTCGGTATGGAGTCTAAGAACCGGCGAAAATAATTTGGAATTTCAGTAAGGAAATTCCACGAGCCTTCAACCCTGCGCATAGCTCGACTGACTCCTGGGACAGGGGAGCTCCTTTATTTCTGCTCAAACGTTCTCGATAAGGTTCAGGTCGTGCTTTGAGAGGGTGAGGTATGAGTGAGATATTCTCTTGCCTATCAAATGAACGCTAAACTATCCTCGACTTTTGAGCGCTATGGTTGTCCTCCAGGCAGAGGATTCTTCCATGGGGATACCTTCTATGGCAGATGGGACTAAAACAAATTCCAAAAGGTCGGTGTAGATCAAACTCCTCCCGAAAGGGAGTTGTCCGGATTGGGTTGGACTCGGCGTGGCAGTGGTACCCGGAACTCACGGGCAATTGAGTACTCGCAAGAGCGGTGTGTCCCAGGGGAGCGCCTAAGGCGTGTACCCTGGGGGCCGGTGCGCCGGAATCACCGTCATTGTGAGAAGGTGGTGGCTTCCTTAATGCTGGGGTCACTCACCCCTATAAAGGAGTAGGTCTAAGCTAGTACGACCTATCGGCAAGTGAAATTCTGGTAGCTGGGTGCGCTCGGCTTTTGAAGCTGCAGTTCACTCGGTGCGCTTGGGCGACGTAATCGCCTGCAGCCGAAAGGCGGGTCGGTTTAGGAAACAAGGTGCCGTCCTAATGCAAAAGACCAATGGGCAACACAGACCTCTGTGTTGCACGAGTAATCGTGCTGCGCCCCTGGACCTAGGGCCTAGTAGAACCCGAATCCACATGTAGATCTAACTGTTTAACCTTCCGCGTAAACTGGTTTCCGTTCTAGGTGTCAGGACCTTCGAAAGAAATCAAGCCCAACATGAGACGCTTACGGGATCATGCGCACTGGTCCACTATATGAGACCACACTACGACTCATGTGAACTGTTCATCATACTCAGCTAAATGGCTGCCTAAACCAAACTCTCAACAGCATTCTTTACGCCTGTAAAGAACAAACGTCTTCTACTGGGCACCAGATGAGAAGAATCTTCCGTTTACCTCTGCCCGAACATTCCCACATGCAGTAGTCTTTCAGGACCACTTTTCTATTTGTCAGTCTTCCCCATATTGCTGAGTCCAACGCCATGTCTCTGTCGGCGAATTCCCCGCGTCAATCAAAGTCAATGCTGCGGAAAACTGTCCATCAAGGCAGCCACATATCAAAACAAAACTTATCAACAGCAAGCGGTCCTGAAAGTCGAAATAGTATGACTTAGTTCGGCCAGGGATTGTACTGTATCACATGGGCTTACAGCAGAATTAAACGAGCACTTGCAGCACTCAATATTCTCGTCGTTTAAATACTGTGATAAGCACACAGAATACGTTTACTATATAGTAAGATATGTATATTTATTAAATATTCTATTTTAATAAAATTAGAAACCATTCTTAATTAGTGAAAGAATGTTAGAATTGAAAGAAAAACAGTGATGATTTATATATCATTTATTTTAAAATGATACTTTATATTTAATTTTGAACAAATTATATTGTTCATAGGAACAAACAGAATAATAAAATAAATAAAAAATGTGAGGTTTAATAATAAAAAGATGTCCGATTCGAAATTCCATAATTTTCAACATTATTTGCGTGTCATAATCCACTCGGCCACAGGTGCATTCTACGTAAAGGCTTACTGTAAACAGCACTGGTGTCTTCTTTAAATACTATCCCTGTGAAATCCGTCATTATGTGTAGGGAACTCGATTGGAAGGATACATTCATATTTTGCCATCCAAGAATGCAGCCATTCTTTCTTTGAGTAAGTATACATAATACAATTTTTCAAGGCTATATTTGTTGTGTAATAACCAACGAAGAATTAACACATAATACAATGAAAATACCAGCAAACGCACAATCACTCAGTGGACGTAACTACAAGCTGCTACCTGCACTCAATATACGGCTTTGGCTGGTTTCTCCTAATACGCAAACGCGCTCCGCCTTTCTGAAACTCAAATAATCTCACTGTAGTTTATATTTTGGAGAGTTTACGAGGTTTTAGTCTGCCCCATGACCCCCACAGATACTACTTAAATATATGCTTCATTTCTAGATTCTCTTTCCTGGAAAAGTAAGTATAATGCAGCTGCACAAATTTCAGTATCGTGCTCGCAGTACCTGATTCGATAGTGCATTAGTCGGTGCTGTGGGGCCGTTTCAATCCCTGCTCATTCATCTCTGGTGGCAAAGTGGAAACTTTCCGCAGTTGAACTGTTTTCCTTGTATAGTGCTAATCACATTCCTACCTAACTCCATTTTACTGCCATCAGTGTATAGTTTAAGGAGACAAGACCCATCTCCATATCTTTCACTTATTGTGCTTAAGTCCGTTGAATGTGGCCAATATTTTGTTTCGTGTAGTGAGATTTGGTTCCTGTGCGTGTAAATCTCATATATATATATATATATATATATATATATATATATATAATGTAACAAATTAACAGTAATAATAAAAGTAGAAAAGGATAAAACACTTAGATAAAGTCACGCTTGAAATTGCTATATTTCGTACTCGTTGAGTTCCTCAATCGCAAGAAGCTAAACAAGTGAAGGTGATAAATGTAAATATTGAGTATCGAAGGTAACGTTATGCATGGAAACAGATGAAACTAGAAATGAGAGTGTGGGAGGGGAATTTAATACGTAAGACTTCTTACATAAAGCGCGTGTACCACCTGGTTTAAATCTTAACGTATTAAATTTGTTTTCCCCACACTCTCATTTGTAGTTTCATCTGTTTCCATGGATAACGTTACCTTCGATACTCAATATTTACTTTTACCACCGTCACTTGTCTAGCTTCTTGCCATAGCAGTTTCAAGTGTGACTTTATCTAAGTGTTTTATCCTTTTCTACTTTCATTATTACTGTTAATTTGTTACATTGGCAATAGTGTTACTTTACTTTTTTTCATGTTATATATATATATATATATATATAGTCAATTTAATATGGATGGGGGTAAGCCGGCTATAATGCAATCATTGGGTGCAGTTCGACAACACCTGGTTATGCTGAAATTAATTATTCTTTGGATTCTATTAATCTTTTTTATAACATGATTTTTCTATTGTTTTTTTCCAAACTGGTACTCCATACAATACCACAAGTAAAGTTCCTTCTTCATAAAAAATTTAGGGGCTTTGTGTTACGGTTTCCAGTTTAATTTGGTTGTTTTAACAAGAAAAAATGTTAATTTTGTGCAATTTTCAGCTATATAATTTGTTTGGCCTCTGCATATTAACTTGCTGTGAAATATTATTCCCAGATATTTCGTCTTGCTACAAGATCCCTTAATTTATTTTCGCTTCTTTCGAGTTCAGAACATAATTTTAGATATTTGCTAATTAAAGTTTATTTTATTATTTTACTTTTAGCCCAATCTAAAACTTTGTTCAAGTCTATGTTAGAGTAATTCTCTGATACTTTAATACATTACATCTATGATAGTGTCAGGCCAAATTGTACATTCAAGTTGTCCCCGCACATGTTGTAGAACAAAGAAAATGTGACAGTAACTACGAGAACGTCAAATTAACATCACACAAGCATGTACAATTTGAACCATTTTACCATTAACGGAGCATAACAAAATTTAACAAGCTTTCCCTTTCCCTTAAAAGATGCATTTTAAGTTTCTAGTGTCTCGAATGCAGCTAATATCATGCTTATGAAAATACCGAAGTTACATCATTGCTTCCGAAACAGTTCCGGGGCAACCCTCTATGACTCGGTCATGTGCACGTTGTGGTACGGGAAACCACACACGGAAGGGGGAAAAATGAATCGCAGATGAAGTTTTCACTGGCAAAACATCAATTTCGCGATTCTACCATTCCGTCTTAATAAAACTTGCCCTCTCTGGCATCTCGTGTTCCTTTCTTTTAAAAAAACCGGGACTGAAAGAAAACCTCAGGTCGATTGATTCCATTTTCTTTGATTTTCTTCCAGCGGAAATTGTCTGTCGAGTCTACATAACCACACATGAAATGGATCCTTTTCCACCACGACAAACACAATTCCCTCTGAAGATTCATCCTCCCTAACCAGTGGCGTATCGGAAATTTTGCCTTAATATCGAAGATTTTAAGCTTCAAGCTTACTGTGTGATGATCAAAAACTTATAATTAAGTAATGGTCGGTAGCCAAATCCACTCATTAGAATTTAATTTTGTAACTTTGCATCCAAAATTAGTAGATAATCTTTCTATAAGCATTTGAATCTAAAAATGTGTAGAGATCAACTAGTTAGCATTAAAATGCCTGTTTATATTTTAATTTCCATGTGTGTTATTATTAGAATTTTACCAGCTCGATGTGCGATTGTTTTTCCAACATACTGCCTCGACGTGCATATGTTTCAATTTATTAGCGGTGTAAAGAAAAATGAAGAGCGATGCTCACGTTTTCGAGTCAGTCTTGTTATGAAAATTACCTATGGTTTGTTTATTAATTATGTAATCAATTAATTGTATTTGCACGTAAAATATTGACATGAAATATCAGTCCAAGTTCTCGAGTTGCTCTTGAATTATACCGGCTGAAGAACCGATTCCGAGGTTAGCACTGAGGGGTATACTCTTAAGAACTTAATACGTCACACAACTCGATTAATCGAGATAGAATGAATGCACTGAGCAACGAGCAACTAAACAGCGAAATGCGCTGGTATATGTTTCATACATTGACAAAACTGTTTATTACCCCAGGAATGCCGCTGCTGCCATTGTAACTGAATGATCCGGAGGTGACACTGTTTTATTTCAGCGTCTGCGCGCAACTGTACCTGATGATTACGGCAATTTGCAATAAAAATGTAGGAAAAAGCAACTTTCTTATCCAAGTTGCATTTTAAGAATGTTTACGTAATCAACGGTTCAAATATTTCAGCTCCTTAGAGAACTATGTGGATGGAAGGGGCATGTGCATTTGTATATAAACATTATTACTTAAATTCTTATTGTTGAAAATATTCAGCACTAATTGTACAAAATAGCGCGCTAACAGGAAGAAAACTGAGCTTGCATCGAGAAAATTCAGGTTAGATTCCTAGTGCTGGTTTGTTTATTTATCTTTTTTCGTGACTTTGTTCATTCAAATGTGTATTTTATTATTATGAACTCCGAAAGAAACAGTAATAACAATGCAATGTCATTTGTCCTACTGACTGAACCCTAATAGATACACTTAACCAGTAACTATGGCATGTCCCTATGCCAACTACAGTAAATAAGTAATTAAAATACTGGATCTAATAAAAATAGAGAATCAAAGGGAAAATAATGTAAACTCTAGAAACAACCCCACAGGTCTGCTGTTTTATGTCCATATTATGAAACAATATTACCTTACGCTGGATAAAGTCGGTCCTGGTGGTGTAGTGGTTACCATACTTGCCTTCTACACCCAAGGTCGCGGGTTCGAACCCGGCCAGGATCGATGGATTTTTTCAGGGCGTAAAAATCGTAAGTATGGCTTCCTTCGGAAGGGAAGTAAAGCCGTGGGTCCCGTGTCGTACATTTACGGCGCGATAAAGAACCTCAAGTCTGAAAGAGAGGCCTCTGAGCAAAATTTGTCGGTCGTTTCACGCCCTGGTTTGAATGGGACGCTGATGATCTGAGATGTTAAAGAGCGTCCATAAATTAAACAAATCAACAAAATGTTATATTTAAAATATCCGCCATTTTATATCAGCTCAAAATGATTTTAGAACACTTCTCCCTATAACTGTTTTTTACTTACTAGAAAATTTAGTGGAAATGGAATTTAATGGAAAAATTGTAAAACATACTCCAAAACCCAATTTGTAAATTACTTAAAATATAAATCACATATAGAACAATACGTTTTACTAAAATAGCTCATCTGTGTACGCTAATACATTTTTCTAACCTACTTTCAGCATATTATCATTTTTTGGGGTAAATGCTGCTGATAAAATACTTAGGCTCTTGCAAAACTCTCTAGAAACATTAACATGCTTCATTACCATTTTACGAAATTCACATTCGCATAACTTATTTTATCTTGGAAGCATTATTGTGATAAAAGCAGTTCCTTGTAGTGGTGTCCAACCATGCTAACAATAACGTTTAACTTAGATCTATTTTGGGAAACAAGGCATAGTATTTTGTAAAGAGTATACAACACATTTTTAAATATGTATTGTTACTTAATTGCATGTATTTTATGTAATTTTAATGATAAAAGCGCATGCACATTTGTTACTATTGTTGTTGTTTTATAACTTGCCAGGTTCTATGTGGCAATTGCATGTATTAATAAAAGGCCAAATAAACTGGTTTGAACTAAGTGGAAAACTGTAACTAACCCACAATGTTTAAACATTAGCAACTTTCTGCGATAGTATTTAACACTACAGCTTGGAAATGTATATTAATACACATATACAAATATGCGTATTTTCTATGCTGGGTATTAAATGCGGAAAACAGTTCCTATTTTGGTAATTATAAGCAAATAAATTTAAATATATTTTAGTGCCTTTGCAAGCTGTGTCTTTCTGTTTATTTTCTACCGCTCAAACTAATCGGGAGATTTTAGCATGCATTACGGAAGGTGTTACAGCTTACACGGCACTGAAAACTTAACAACATTTGAGAGGCTCAAATGAGGTTTTCATTTTTACAGTTAACTGCCAGACTTGTAGATATTTGCGGCAGAATCTTTTCTTTATTTCTTGATGCGCAAAGTAACGTGCAGTCAATTGTTTTACGAATTATCAGAAAAATTAATATAGTTTTTGTGATGTAAACAAACGAAACACATAAAATCACCTAGCTTGTAGAATTTCAGCAATAAAGCACTATTTATTGTTCAACATGAGAAACAGTCAAACAACGCTCTATGTTGTTGCAAATAAACAAAATATAATAGTGAACGCGTTGTTCAAGATATAAAGAATCACTATTCTTGAGAAGATTAAAAATAAGGAGTAAATTGATCAAATACATGCTGCAAGTAGAACTGACAAATTGTAAGCAGTCATTTCAAATGAATGATATAGGAAAATGGTCCTCAATACTGATGCACTTAATATTGTTAACTGCACACCTTTCAGTTAATGCTTACATTATAGATATCAAATAATGCCCTCGTTTTGACATCGTCAATTCAAGCAATGATACAGTTGAATCGATATACTTGTTAAAAAGCTCAGTTTTACAGCACACAAGGATTTGTTGGTAAATGTCACATGACCAACCTACTAATTCGTAGCAAAGTTTTTAAGTGACTACAATGAATCTATCTGAACACAAGAACACATACAACATATTGGGAGGTGGTCTATTTATTTCAATGTCATATATGTGCTCTCAATAGAGCTTTCCGGCACATATTCATTCTTTAAATGAGTCGTCAATTACCGGTGCACAATATGTTTAGTGCACACTGTTAGGCACATGTGTGATAATTCATTGGTATTGCAACTTAAATCGAGGGAACATTTTCTTGTGTATTATGGATACTAACGGTATTTGACAGCAGGGGTGTTACAGCTGCACCCTAGCAGTCCAGAGATGTTACAACTGAGGATACAAACGAAACATTCCATGCAATGTTATCATCTTCATAGAACATTCTTGCGGGAAAGAAGTCGGGAAGTTTTAGCAATACTCCCAGCAAAACAACCGGCAAAAGGAAACGTGGAGCGCAAATACCTCGTGTATTCCTACCCACGATATGTGTGCAAAATTACAAGGCAGATTAAGGATAGAAAAACAGAACATGTGAAATCTATAAAATGCGAAAAAATTAAATTCACAATAGTTGTTTGATGAGAAACAGTTGATGAAATTAATTGCGAAAGCTATATTAAAATAATTAATGTTTATATGAAAAATGCCAAGCACTGCCAATTCATAAATGGTTTTCATATGTTTTCGTTTCACTTTGGAATTTATATAAAAAATACTGTGCACCATTATGATATTATGACTGGTATACTACAGAAAAACTACGGGGATAATGCAATACCTAAGGAAAATAATTAATAATTTCGTTTGTTTCAGTTTTATGTACTATAAAACGTTGATGCAACTTGATTGAGATATAACGTGCTTATTAACTCTCCCCTTTGATGGGCGTTGCCTGTATATTTAAATTTTTAGAAACTTATTTTTTATTATTAGTCTCATTTTTAATTTCTAAGCTTATAAATAGCTTCATATTTTGTACTTTTTCATGAAAATCACGCAGATGTTCACTAAATATGTACAAAATACTATGTCGGTCCTGGTGTGTAGTAGTAGTGGTAGCCACATTTGCCTTCTAAACCCAAGATCGTGGGTTCAAATCCCGCCAGGACCGATAGATTTTTTCGGGGGTAAAAATCCTAAGTACGGCTTCCCTCGAAATGGAAGTAAAGCAGTGGGCCCCGTGTCGTACATTTACGGCAAAAAAAAAAGAACCTCAAGCCTGAATGAAGAGGTTTCTGAGCAAAATTTGTCGGCCGTTTCACGCCCTGAATTGAATGGGACGCTGATGACCTGATATGTTAAAGAGCGTCCATAAATAAAACAAACCATAACATAAAATACTTATAAACTACTCTAACCCTCGCTTCTACTTATAAAACTTATATTTAAATAAATACTATTTCTAAGTAATTATAATGAACGGACGAAATTTTGTTAATTCATATTAATGTTATAAAGGTTTAATTATAACTATTGTATCATAGCAATTTAATATAAATTTGTACCATATTTAATATTTCCGAAAGTGTTAGCAATAATTTAATACATAAACACATGTATATTTAATGATACAGCGCAATTTGTTTAGTTTACCTTACATCTTGAAACATTTTCCAAGATCTACTAATCAGTTTTCTTTATTTATTTGTGGATGATACGAAATCGCACACGCCACTGTCTATGCCTTCCTTCCGTCTACAATTCCCTCAGATAATCATAACTGCAGGCCTGCCTTCTGAACTTATGACGGTAAACATTATTCGCATTTCTTTGGATTTATGATGATATTTGCATTCTTCTTTTTGTGTTTCATTCCGGGTTCCGCATTCAGCTCCACAGAATAGTTACGATTTAGTTAGTTTATTAAATTCTTGCAATTTGAATAAATAGTTGCAAAATGCTGTTTGCTACAGATGCCTGTATTATACAAAGACTTAATCATCCCTTAGCGTTCAAAAGGGAGAATAATAAATTTCAAAAATTACTAGCAACGATGCACATTGTTTTAATCCTATAATTGTACTTACATAATAATTGGTTTGCGCGAGCTCAAATAGCTTCCCCGCCTAATATGCTAATAAGTTAATTAGTCAATGGTAGCTCGCAAATTTCTACCCCACCTTTTCACGGAAATTTTAAGGAAAAGAGTTTTTATTTATTTATTTCTTGTTAAATAAAACGCAACAAGTATGGAAAACAAAACAAAAACACGTTTCACTTACCTTTTCATCGCCATTTCTTCCGTTTAAGAGGGTATAATAGCAGAATGAATCGACAAATATATCTTGGGTTTGAGCCTTATATATATATCCCACTCGCCATACCCTGCATGTGAATTAAAGATCTGTAGCCGGAAGTATGAAAATTATTCTCCTGTTATTTGTTTGATATAACACGAGGGGCAATGTAAATATTTTGCAACAAGCCTGTCAACTGTTGGACAGTAATGCTCAAACACAGCTGGTAACAATGGACCTTAAGCTATCAAAATATACATAAGTGAAAGTTAAAACTTGCATAGTCCCTGTCGTACAGTCTGTTGAGTTCAGTCCGTGTCAACAGCTGGTTTAAAATCATGAGCATTTGTAAAGAAAGCTTTAGATTTTACATTTTTACACGTTATAAGCAGGTGAAAGACACTAGGACTTTATAGCTATTCATGGTGATGTCGTGTTCATTTGATACCGTTATAAGATGAATTCCATCATTTGAAGAAGGGCGAACACTGCCCGGCTTCGGGAAGCAGTGAACGAAAGAACAATTATTCAATGTGAGGAACTTTGTTGTGGGAAATCGACGTACTACTGTTGAAATGATAAGTTTCGAAGTGGATATCAGTGTAGACAACATTGACATTCACACTTAAAGCTGAGAAAACTGTGGGCAAAATGGTTCCGCATTCTCTAAGAGGAAGAGAAGAAGGGGAACGAGAAACTAAACGTTTGACAGATATATGATGAAGTTTGGTTTATTTCTATACCTCCCCAAATAAAGCTCAGAACTGCATGTGAGTAAATGAGAATGAACCAATGTCATGTTATTCTTCGGAGCGGTTTTAATAATGGAGGGGCGGAGAGGTTGGATTAGGTGATTATTCATTGTTTGTTTCTCTTATTGCGTTGTATGGAGCGGTTTTCTGGAAGGGTGTGTATGGGGGATGTGGAGGGTCTTTCGTAGACTGCTGGATGTTGTTTCGTTGTTCCACCGGCTCCTTGTCGTCTGCTCCAATTCTAGTATGATGAATCTCAGGATTCACTGGAATTTTGATCCACGGGAACAGGAAATATATCGCACAAAAGGTACACGAGATTGATTCCTTTGCTTATAGTTTAGTCAATTTTAAGACACCGGCTATTAATACCTGACGGCTTAATTCCTATTGCTGTGTTGTATTTGATGCACAACATGCACTACCGGTAACAAAAGACGATTGCTATTTCCTCACACGCTACCGTTCCAGTTTATATCTATGCGCAGTAAAAACTTTATAAGATTTCACACGATGGGGACCTTTTAGCCACAATCACCAAAAATGACCCTTAACATAAAAATGTGCCTGTTATTTAAACCTCAAGTCGTGTAAATCTCAGCTCGTACCTTTAATATTTCCAAAACTAACCTAGAAAGTTAGTGAAATTTTGCATGTCATTAAGTATATAAATTATAAAGCTTTTAGACTCTTTCACTCGGTGTTAAAATATATTCAATATTTTACCTTAAATTACTTGCTATTTATGAATACCAAACATTTATACAAGAGAATAGCTTTATTAAATATGTAGTAATGGCTTTCAGATTTTATCATCTTGCATGCAATGTCAACAGCAATTTTATGAGTTAATTTCTAACGCGTGCTGCAAGGTATGTTTATTTTATCAGTTTTCTGAATCGATTCGGAATTCTTTGCAATACAATGCACTATCACTACGGGGTTGACATACTGGTATTTGCCCCGATATTTTTCCCTAACTGCTGAGAGGTCCTGCCGCTTGTGTCAATATCTTTGATGATAAAAATTTAGTGCTTCCCCGTTTCAGTGAGTATAACCAAAGTAGTCTTTCTGTGGATGCCTCATGAACGGTAATCGATGACACACCAACAAGAATAACAAGAAAACAGAGCGGAAATGGGAGGTCGAGTAAAAGACGGGAGAACAACAGAAGCGCGATTCCTTCAAACGTAGGAAATTCAAATTCAGAATATTACGAATGACACCATTTCAGAAAAAAGGTAAGGTAAAACTAACAATAAGAGAAGAGATGTAAGAAAAATGTAACAGAATACAGTTCAAATGAAAAACTTGTTAAAAGAGTTGACTATAAACTAAACGTTCAGTGTTTGTATTAGAATCAAATTATATTTGTATCTTCATCTGCATTTTTAAAAGGACTTTAAATACGGTCTAACTTTGTTAAACACAAAAAACAAACAAATACATGCACTCACATTCAAAGGGAAGTTTCAGTGGTTAATTTGCATTATTATAAACATACTTCAGAAATGCTGATTTCCCATTTCATCCAACAACATGAATAGAGCCCACTGCTAAATTCCGAACAGAAAATAATTTCACTTTATGCTCAGGCTAAAAGAGGTCAATGAGATCAAACTGACCAGAATGCACCAGACAAATAAAGGGTTCAAGGACTCCAAGAGTAACTACAAATGGTCTGGTGAAAATGGATAGAAAGATGCAAAATCGTGTTTGAATCTCCATTTTCAAAATGTTTCTAAACAGCATCTACAGTTTATAGTGCAATGTGAGTCCTGAGATGACACAAAACAGAACTGAAGCCTTTCTCAAAGATTTCAGTGTAACATTGAGGAGATGTGCATGCAGATACCAAAAGACGCTGTATCTGCAAATAGATGCCATAGTCAACAATTAGGAGGACTCTGAAGGAATACTGTAAACTTAAGTATTGAAAGGAGCTACATCCAGGTATGCCAACTACAAAGCAAAAATGTGACTCATTTCAAAGTACGCTGAACGGGTGTGCCACGATATCTTTTCTCTGATGAGAACATTTAAACACTATAGGAAACCTTCAACCACCAAAAGGATAGAATTTACATGAAGAATGTGCAGATATTCCCATCAGCAAGGTTCCAGTACTGGCCTGGAAGCTTCTCTTCCATAAATGATAACGTCTCTATATTCTGAACCAGCCTCTCAAGGGAAATTGAGCTGATTTGGCTGCTCCTGATGAGTCACAAGGAATGGCTAAGAAGAAGGCTGGCCTGTTATGCATATGCTTGTTGATATATTGTTCAGTGTTCAGTGTAGGGAGGAAACGCTGCAAAGTTGACACTAAGAGGAATAGTGCGACATAATTGATATTCTTTTTACACTTACTGTGACGTATTTTATTTCTAGTTGCAGATTGTCAATTTAAATAAATGAAAGCAAGTGAAAGAATAAAATAACAAAAACAAGACAGAATCCATTTCGTCTACTAGAGACAACTCACATTTGCACAACAAAATTCATGCGACATAAGCTGAGGATGCCGGCAGGTGAAGCGATGTCCCAAATCGACCGTGTTTATTGCGCTACAAAATCAAACTCCCACACCACATATTAGCACACACATCTGCTCTTTCTGTTCGCACCAGGGCAAGCCGGTTTAACGACCCCAGCAAATCAGAGACACTCGTCTTGCCTGTTGTCTTTAGTACAATAACCACGTAACTACATTTTGGCTAAAATGTGTTAAAGGAAAGGATACTAAAACTTAACAATAAATAAAATCTATAGCTGGACAAAAGGGCTTAAAATAGGAAACAGCTGGGAAGAAAAATTTCTAGCATACGTTGTTATAAAGTAAATTTGAAAATGAACATAACAAATATAAATGAAAACAGCAGACGTATAAAAAACTGCCAAAAACAGCACAACAAGAGGTTTGGAAAAGTGAGAATGGCGTTCTTGGCAGACAAATAAATACATATAAAATATTAAAACACCTAAATAAGGAACAGAGAGAAGTGGCTGACATCCATATAATGAGAGACGAACAATGGCTACAATATTTAAAAGAACAATGGAAAATAGGAAAACCCACAGAAAGGCCCTAACACTTTTACCTACTTCAGAAGTAGGCCCAATGGAAGCGCGAGAGTTAAAAGCTTTAAAAAAGAAGGAAAAAAAAAATCACGAAATTGACAACATAAATTTGAGCTTACAAAATACTCTTCAAAAGAAACACAGAAGAGATTTTTAAAACTTCTAAATAAATTCTGTATGTTAAATCGCACGCTTAATAGCTGGAAAGAGACTTTCATGTTTTCTATTTTTAAAAAAGAAGGCAAAAACTGTAAAATAGAAGCATAAGCCTATTAAATAAAGTATGACAAAAAATAAGAGGTTACAATAATAATAATAATAATAATAATAATAATAACAATAATAATAATAATAATAAGACATTAGAAAATGAAGATTGTGCATGGATGTATTTATTTTAAAAAGTAATTGAATCCTCAAAGTTGAAATAGAGAAATACATCTTATATAATTAATTAAGGCGTTCGACAATGTATACAGACATCTTATGGATTATAATGCATTCAGAGAGCATCTAATAAATACTGTAAAATAAGTGCATAAAGGAACAACTTTATAAAAGCAAAAGAAGAAAAGTATTCTCTGCCAATGTAAATTTAGGTATACGACAGGAATGTAGATTGTAATCATGAAATTTAATATATATTTATTCGATGCTGTAATAGTGTGGAGAAAAGAGCTGACAAATTGTAATATTAAAGATAATTTTAAAATTATGGGATTTGTAAAATCAATTATGTTAGCGGATGACCAAGTTTGAACTTCTGACAATAAAAATAGTTTACAGAAAAATTTACCTGAATTAGGTAATGCTATTAAAATGTTTAATCTTAGTACACCCACGAAAAGTCCAAGTTTATGGCGTTTAAATGGAAAATGCCGAAAATGAAAGCATTTAACAAGTCAAACACTTGAAATTTTAGGCTGCCAAATTTCATATCTCGGAGAAAAGATGTTGAATATAAACTGGAAAAAGGTAATCAAATGTGCCGTACTATTAGAAGATCATTGGAAACTAATCTAAAATTCTATAAAGTAACACCATTCACAACTAAGAGTAAAAGTGGAATTCATGCCGAGAAACAAGTCAGTGAAAAGAATAATTTCACTGGTTATTCCTCGGGAGAGAATTTCACATTTGACAAAGCGGTGGAAAGATCAGTTCTAAGGTGCAGCAAGGATATGTTGTCTCCTAAACCACGAAAAAGATTATGAAATATTTTAAAAACATGCAAGAGCTAACAGGCAGGTTTTTCGCAAATAATTGCACTATCTGCAGAGTAAGGAAACTGCAATGTCCGGGTTTACCTTTCTAATTAAAAGCAGTGCTGTAGTAGTACTTCTTAGATATGCCATATGATTTCACTTTCTCGAATATATTAGTTTCTTATTCTGCGAAATGGGAAGTTATTTAATCCCGACGCTTTACTGACTATCTCGTAAACACTGTCCACTTCGTTGTATTAATTTCGGCCGAATGTCCCTCTCGGCGATTTCTGGTATATGTTTTTATTTTCTTACACGGAAGAGAAAAATAATATATATTCTGTGGTATTTATTAATTTAAAAATCCTAGTCATGTAAATTTCAATTAAAACACAAATTACAGTAACAATCTGCTTTATTGAACATAATACGTAAACAGAAATAGCTTTACGTTAATGTGAAATGATAAACATAAGCGTTTTACTCGTTATATATTTCCTCACATACAAAAGACAGAAAATACGAGTAGTTCTGGAGCAATGTATACACAGTAGATAAAGGTAAACGCCCTTATAGGACTGTATGGTGAATGCGGTGGGTCCACGAGAGCACCTGTGTTTCCCATCGACTGTAAATTGCAGGCTTGCCTAGTTACCAATCCCCAGGATGAGAAGACTCATTGAGTATACTTGAAATGTAAACTCGAATTTTACTAATAACAGTAGTTCCTTAAAAAATGTCAGCATGGTGCAACAGGCTTATAGATATACATACACTATTCATGTTTCTTGACCCATGCCCCGATACATTTTGTCTTATGCAGTAATACAACAAGTAGTAAATTTTTATTTATTTGTTTATTTTTCATTCTGAAATCCTCAGAAACTCTGGGTATGTTTGGAAAGTCAACATTATAAAGGATCTTTCGCGTTAAACTTGACAACTACAAAGACGTAATGATAATTGCAAGGAAGTGTGTGGTTTTATAATCATTTGGTGTGCAACAGAACAGCGAAAGCAAAAATTCTAGTTCATAGTAAAATAAAATGTAGATAAAAAAAAAGCCTTTGGCTTTAGAAGATATCGCCAATATAACAGAAACATTTTAAAAATTGTACACATATTACTTATTTCATTTAGTTGTCTGGTCGAGTCAAAATGTCAAACTGCTGATAAGCAATTAAATCATTATACGGCAAGGCTGTTTGAGTTACGGGGCGCCTGACAGTTGCTTATTGCAGACGGAAAAGGGTAGCTAAACAGTCGCCGTGTGTAAAGTCATATTTTTACTAAAAGCAAAAAAATTACATTGAATTTAAAACTGATAATAATCATAAACTTATGTTGAAAATGATACCCCTCAATGGCAATAAATCGCTGGCATCTGCGTAGAAAATTTCTATTTCATCTAACTTTTCTTCCCTAAGAACACGGAAGTTGGAAACAAATTTTTTTGTCATTAAGAGATTTTAACTTTCGTAACTTTTTATTAACAGGCTGGCGAAGAGTTTATCTGGAATACGATTGCCCGAATATTATCTTCCGTATCGTTACCCCTTCCCTGCAAGAATCCGTTTTCACATATGTATCGTACATAAAATCCCGTTCATCTACACATACAACTAAGAAAATTGGGTATTTTCTGTAAAGTGAGTATTTTGTCGTTATAATATAGTTAATATTTCACACTTAAATGTTCGTCATTTTAAAAAAATATATACAACATGAATATTTATAAAGCTAACGGAAATAACATTCAGAGCCAAAATATCTTGAAAATTTGTGGTTTATGTTTGCTTTGTAAACACCAAGTTCGGTCGGTCAGTCTGGAAAGTTTCGATCAAATTGATCTGGAGTGCTGGCGGTTTGAAGTTTGTACTGAGCGCGATATTTCTATATGCCTCATCAAAATTTACTCCTGTACCTGCTGGGCAAGAGCTTCTGCCTGTAAACTTAAAATGCAGCATTATTTCATCCAGTTATTCCTTTTCCTAATGCAAGTATCAAAAAATAAGTGACTTTCAACAGGGTTGTTAAAACTGTTTTAAGTTCAAGTCGGCGCTCGTTGGCCTACGGTCCTGCAGTGCGATTCCGAGCTTGTATTGTATTCTTGCATAATAGTGTTTCCCAAGTTTCCAAAAATGCGTGGTGTGCCTTTATAAAAATTCATCAGTAAAGCATGCACAAAGCACAAAACGTAAAATTGCAATATAGACACGTGGTTAGCACTGTTTAACATAATTTAATTTCATTAAAGGCAAAACATACTTTTAAACATTATACAGCGTATAGATCATCATATAAAAATTAAGCCAAGTAAAAATCATAACTGAAAGTTTAATTTAAATTGCTCATTTAACTGGGCCAACCCCTCTGTTCATGTTCTATGCATTATACAGAGTGTTTAAAAAATGCAAGGTATAACTTTATGAATGATTCCTTAATGTAGACAATAAATACTTTTTATATCAACGTCGTTTCGGAGGTACTGTGTTTTCCAGTCCCTGCAGTCTGTCTAGGACACTCGGCACCCACATTACTTCAAAAGTAAATATTTAAAATGCACACCTGTCTTACTATAGACCTCTAAATGGAAAAGAGGATTTCTATTTTTTTTTATCATGATGCCGAATTTCTGGGCTCACATGCCAATGATCAACACCGAGAAGTACACTTCATGCATAATGGCGCTCGCGCACACTTAAGCATATGTGTCCGCAGTTACCTGAATCACATTCTCTAATCGGTGATTAGATAGAGATTGACAATACTACGGGGCTGGGCCAAAATTAAGATTAATTTATTAATGACATTTCAGAATGATGTAATAATGCTGTACTATCTAAACATATAAATAACTTGCTGGAGGAACAAGCGCGGGCCGATCTTGTGAAATGTGATGTCAGCGGCTATAACAAGAAACTTGCACGAGTGAGCAATTATCCGCTGTTTTGGGTAGTGAGGACGAGAAACCAACATATATTCATCGCAGAATGAAGAGGGAATATGGAGGTTGCTGTGTGTCACTTCAGCAGTCTATGGGCGGCAGAGAAAGCGGAGTGTCAACTGTGAGTTATGCAGCTCGCTCTGGTCGATTACACTACACTATCTAAGTGATACGAGACAATCAACAATCGATGACATGGCTGTAGAACTGAAGATCACTCATGACTCTACGCATCACATTCTGTGGTACAGTAAAGTCTCCGCTAGGTGGGTACAAAACAACTCGCCCCTGAACTGCAAGAACATAATAAGGGTTGTTTGTGAAACACTGCTTCGACGTAAATGGTTTCCTAAAGCGTACAGTCACTACTTCCAACCAGAGACCAAGCGAGCCAAGTGGCGATATTATTCTACACCAAAGCCAAAAATGTTCGTACATTTGATCAGTCGGTATAGTAGTTCTCACGCTCTTCTGGGACTCTAAAGGTTCAATATGGAGCATTACATGTCCAGAGGACTGTACTTTTAAGAGCATGATAATGCAAGACCACACACAGCTCATGCAACGCCATAACATCCTTATTTTCAGTCTATACCGCATCCTATTTATTCACCGGAACTAACACCTTACGATTATCATGTCTTTGGACCACTCAAAGAGCACTGGGTGGCAAGAACTTTCGCACTGATGAAGACGAAAGACGCGCTGCATAGTTGACTACGCAATCAGTCACAATAGTTCTTTCATCGTGGAATCCAGGCGTTAGTGAAACGCTGGAGAGCCTGCGTTGAACGTGATGGAGAACATTGAAAAGTTAAGAAGTGTTTTCAATTCAAATGTATATACTTTATGAATAAAGATATAGTAAGCTAACTTTCTGACTCTATCTCTATATCTTGGCTTCACTCTCACCTTATGTAGATGCACTGCATTTCTACTTGTGAGTTTTATGGCGTTGCATGAGCTGTGTGTGGTCTTGCATTATCATGCTCTTAAAAGTGCAAAAAGTTTGCCTTTTTCATACTTTATAGCCCATTTTATGACATACTGCTAGTAAATTTTGTTAAATAACTTATAAATGTTAATGATACTGTTTGAATGGCATGGCACTATTGAGGTTACACTACTCTTTTTATAACTTCAGCATTTTGATTACACATTAATTGCATTACAAATTTAGCGGCATATGTGCTCCTCGGGAAATTTTACGCTGTGGCTAACATGCCAAGCGATGAACTTTGCTGCATTCATTGTTTACTACTGTTTGAAGAAAGTGCACTTGTCCTGTTTGAGTGAAAATACGAGGGTAGGTCCATAAGTACCGGCCCCGCCAATAAGGATTAACGCCTTCACAAAATACTTATCTGTTATGGAAATAATTGTAACTATAACTCCCGCTCCGTTGTGTTCAGTTGTTCAGATATAGTAGCATAAAGAAGGCTATATGTAGGATATTATGAAATGTTCAAAATGGAGTATCAGGCTTTATTAAGTTATTCACAAACAGACTTACTCCAAATGAAATTAAAGCGATTGAACGGCGTATATGGGGAAGCATTTCCCTCGTATTTTACCGTAAAGGCAAAGGCCAAATTTTTCAAATGGGTCGAGAAAACATTGAAGACGAAGAGCGTGCAGGTCGGCCCTTGGAGGTGCTCACTCCTGAAAACATCGTTCTTGTGGAAGGAGAAATTACGGAAGACCTCGGCTAAAAGTAATAGCAGCAAGGTAAAACAACAGTCCTTCGAATTATTCATAAACATTTAAACATGAATAAGGTTAGTACAAAATCGGTACCTAGACTTCTTTCCTCGGTACAAAAGCAGTAACGAGTCAGGCATTTTTGCAGCTCAGCCATGATGACGAGAGAGGTCCTGCAAACCATTATTACAAAAAATGAAACTATGGTCCTTGAAGCAGGGTTCCCTAGCTCCCAAGAAAATAATTAATTTCAGGTATTACATAATTATTAAGGCTTCAATAATTAATTCTAATCATGCTTTTATCAATCATTCGATAATTAAACCATAAGTTTTAGACATGCTTCAAAAATTCAGTAGAAGGAATTTATGCAATACACGAGTATGTAACTTTGGCTAAAATATAAAGACTGGACCTCACGGCCTTGGCTTTCCCCTCTTACACAATAGGACCCTTCCAAAGCTGAAGGAACCAGGCCATAGAAGTAAATAACAGATACTGTTAGCGAGGGTGAAAAATAGCCGTGAAGTAACCTTGAAAAAAAAGACACAACTCTGACAAAACATAACGGGACGTATTTGTCAAGCCAGATTAACATGGGGTGACCTAAGAGTGGAAGAGTGAGGGGAAGCAGAAAAATAAAAAGCGTAAATATTCGTTAGTGGGGAATTGGCACTAAATTATAGCCAATGAGAAACGAACCGAGAAACACGTGATTATTATGTAGCCTATTAGCACGTAGAACGTAATAAGAGGCTGAAATAATTTAAATAAAGAATGATTGAAGGCGCATAGGACCGACTGACTGAAAATTTTATAAAAGTCGTGGGAGAAACAAAAAGCACCGCACAAGCACAAGGAAAACCCCGGAGAAGGACGCGGACAAGGCCGGAGAAGCAGTAGCAGTAGCAAGTGATAGCTGCAGAGCAATAAAAGCGAATGACTAAGAAAGATTTGTTACGAAAGTTATCTAGAGAATTCGGTAAATTGGTGGATTATTTGAAACAGACATAAGCAATTCAGTGGTAATAAGGAAGTGATCGGCGATGGCGTGTGTCCGCGCCTAAGAAAGGCCCGTTACGTATTGTATCGCATACAGATCCGTGTGGATTTTTCAAGGTTATCTTCTGGCGAGCAAAATCTTGATGTAGGTATAAAGAGAGCCTTCGATTCTTGTGTATACAGATAAATAAACATGACTGGAGAAACTTTTACAAAATTCTTTATATGAAGAAGGTGATGTTCTCCTTCCATATCCTGTCTCCCTGGTAACGCAACATACGTTCCTAAAATCAAAGACAACTAATCGACTCTCATGTGCCGGCGCTGTGATAATGACATGGTGAACACATCATCGAAGCGGGGACACTGAAGAGGAAGTGAAGTCAGCTGCAACAACGAGAAGCCACAGTCAAATACGAACTAATATTCACTTCTGCTTCCTCCTTACACCCAACTGCAGAGCTTATTAACTGATGGGCTTCTTCTTTCTCTGTCATCATTATCACAAATAATAACCTGAGATCCTATTCTAATAACCCTTCATAATTAATCCTTAACCCCCTATATTTATAATTATCCCCCCTTTCATTATTAAAAAAACCGGTTCATCCTCTACCCTTGCCAAAAGAGAATCAATGGAGTGGCATAATTCTGGCGAAGCCGGCCTTTAAAGGCCAAGGTCACTCAGTCAACCAAGAAGATCACGGCCACAATCATTTCGCACTGTGAAGGAATACTCTTCATTGACTTCAAGAAGAGGAACACCACAATAAATGGGGAGTGCTATGCTGGCCTTATACACAGACTACATGCTTATATCAAAGATAAAAGGCGAGGAAAGCTGAGTAGTGGTGTATGCCTTCATCACGACAACGCGTCTGTGCACACGGCTCTTATTGCAAAGGAAACTGTGAAGAAATGTGACTCCTAGAAAATCTACCATCCACCCTACTGCCCATATCTACATCCCAGCGACTATTTCCTTTTCCCAAAACTCAAAAAGTACCTTCGAGGAAGGAAATTTAAGTGAGACGAAGAAGTGATAGATGCCTTTTATATCATTTTGCAGACAAGACTTCCGACTATTTGGGGGGGGGGGTTTGAAATGTTAATTCAAAATGTGAGAAGTGTATTGCAATAAAGGATAATTATATTGAAAAGTGAAATACAGTTTTTGTCTTTATCATATCTAGAAAATAGGTATGCGGAAACTTATGGACCTACCCTCGTAAAACGTATTGAAGATGTTTAGATCACCAAAACGGTTCCTAGAAAGTTTTTGAAGGTCCTAAGACATCGCAAAAGTTTTATAAATGGTAAATTAGCTACTGTTAGTGTTAGTGAAATTACTGATGCAAGCGTGAGTTTATGTGACACCTAAAATTTCTTCCGGTAGTACTAAGCAATATGTTACTCTTTCCTGGAGAATAAAACTCTTCGCCAATAACAGATATGATGTAAATACAAAATGTAATAAAGAAAAAATGTGTAATATTAATAACACGATAAAGTGAATTACTATCCAATGCTTTGAATAATTCTGTAAAGTGTAAAAATGTCATCATGATGTGAGAAATTCCACGAACAAAGCTTTTAAGCCCAAGAAAAGTTTAGCTGCTAAATTAATACTGAAGTGTACAAACTGTAAAACAATATATGCGTTTACCTCGTCTGTCAAACATCCTAATGGACATGAATGCAGTGTTAGATTTGTACACGCAATGAGGTCGAATGAAGGTGCTAGAAAATATATTCCTTGATCGTGGCAAAAAAAAGTGCATTTTCAAGCTGAGATACCATCAAATAGCTCAGAAGTAAAAAATGACCACGTGAAGATGAAGATAATTCTTGAATATGGGCCAAGAATGCATAAACGTACTGTTCATTTTTGATAAATTATGTAGCTCAAATACTTATACAATAATGAAATAGAACCTTTTACAAAATGTACACACTTTCTTCGATTTAAACATTTTTTTATGAAATGCATGCGATCAATGCTCTTAAGAAAATGCAAAAAGGTATAAAACCATTAAAATATTAACATACAATCTTTTATAAAAATAGGATTTATGGTTATATAGAAAAAGTACATAAAACATGGTGAAGATGGGATATACCATTTCCCTTAAAATCATTGGTGTATGAAGGGAGTTTTTGTGCGTGCAGTTCGTCGGCGGGAGTGTGAATCCGATGATGAATAATTGGTTTGCATTGGATAATTTATTAGAAGAGTATTTAATTCTCAGGGATTAATGTCCTGGATACTTCTTGAATCGTCGGAGTCAACGGGACAAGAAGGGTTTTCTCACCTGCCAAAGAAAAATGCAACAGTCTCTCTAAATCACAATTCACCGGATTCTTCCTATTACTTGTTTGACTGTACGCGGAGACCTGAGTTCCGACTATAGCTTACGCTGTAATCCTACTGATTTTCGCCTTGCCACTTTTCACCATTGTCAACTTCCTAACTGTTCACTGAATGTAAATTCCACTCGTTCCTACGACTCTTGTCCATCACTTGTTCTTCATTAGCTTACTGTTTGCTGTTACTATTACTTTA